>JARQOC010001677.1:0-36781 GCA_033576535.1 Allobates femoralis
CCACGTCTGTGATTATGATTAAACCTTCCTTCCTCCAGACGTAGAGGATGCCCCCTTGTCCCAGTCTCAGGCCTAAGAGTAAAGAGATCATTAGAAAGGTCTCTGTACTGTCCCCTCATATATTTATACATTATTATAAGATCACCCATAAGCCTTTGTTTTTCCAAACTAAATAACCCAAGTTTAATAACCTGTCTTGGTATTGCATATCCCAATAATGCTTTTTGTATGGTTTAGGATATAGGAATTTGCAATATTCTACAGTATCAAAGCCAAACTCTGATTTATGATGCTTCATTTTTGGAAGCCTGAATTGGCTGACCGGTCGCCTTTACACATAACCAAGGCTGTGGAGTCGGTAAGCCAAACCTCTGACTCCAACTTCGTCTCTGACTCCACAGCCCTGGTGTGCAGTAGGTAAGCCAAACCGCCATCTTCGACTCCTCAGTTTCCCTGAATCCGACTCCACCAAAATGAACACAGACTCTGACTCCACAACTCCGACCCCTCAGCCTTGGTCATAACTAGAAGTCCCACCCTTGTTCTGGTGTCTGAAGCCCTTTAGCCGCTTTGGTATAATTTGGAATCCGTGTCCAAGAACCTAGTTGCCTTTTATAGTGAAAATTAGTGCTATCTAGGACATAGTAGTAGTAGTAGGAATTAAACCTTGCTTTAATGTCTTACACTTTGTGGTGTGGCAGAAAAGATCAAATGACATTTGTGTTGGAGCGTATCTGTTCCTTTTCTGGTCTCCACATGTTGCTTTTCCATCACAATATAAATGATATTAGGCAGACTATGACAGCCCCCTAACTGATCCTGAATCTATCAATGCCACTTCATTAGCTGCACTGCAGGAAATTATCGTTTTATGATGTCTGTCCCCCTTTCCTCACTTCACGCTGTAGTTGGGGCAAATTGATAATATACTGACAGATGTCTGCAGCTTTCTTTTCATAATAATTTTTGGAATTTCATTAAATCTTCAGGTTTAACCAAAATAAACATTGAGGATGGGAGAATCAATCAGTCGAGTTAGTGGGCTATCCAATTGTTTAGGCCATAGAAACTCAAATTGTTCCTCAACTCAACATTACCCCCAGGAGGTAGTCACACTGTCCTAGAATTGTGTTTTTTAAGGCCTACAGACAAATGTCATTTGAACCCACCAATATCTAGAGGTTCAGCCGACGGTCTGATTTCAGACAGCCAGTCGCATTGTTCTACCTGAGAAAAAACACCCCAACATGTCAGACGGGCGATCGGCCAAACAAGCTGACATGGCTGGTTGTCGAACAATTGGCCAAAGCATCGTTCCTCTGACAGCCAAGTTAATGTGTATAGCCAGCCTAACTTGGAAGAATAGTGTATAAATAATTGCTTTGGCCATCTTCAATCTACCAGGGAGGGTGCAACAGGCATTTTTCCCTCAGTTATAGGGTGCTGACTAAGAATGGGACTGCATTCACATTTCTCCAATCGCTTTGTGCTGATTTTACTTCTCGTTGACTGACACACACACGAACACACACAGAAGAACATGCAGATGAACACACAAATACACTCATGAACACACACGAATAAACACATGCATGTACCCAAACATACACACGAACACATACGAACATACATACATACACAAATACACACATAAATAAACACGCACAAATATATTATGTATGTGTTTGTGTGTTTATGTATAAAATATCTATTACATTTTTTCTTTTTTACAAGCAATATAGTTTGCTTTGGTGCACCAAAGACATTGTCACAAGCGGGCATTGATATGGTCTTTGGACATATATTGTTTTTTTAGTGCAGCTTCAAAAGAGAAATCATTGCTACAAAATAAGACAGACCATATTTTTGTTATTATACCCTACAGCCAGGTGTACTGTCCACTCAACCACATGCTAACTCTGTATTTTATTTTGTTCAAGTGAACATATGGTTGACAGCCATATATTTTTGGTTGCAGTAAGAGTTAAAGGGGAACTCCGAGGAGATAAAAAAATGTTTGTACTGTCTCTACCCTCATACATGATGAAGCTGAGCTGTCCACCTCAATTCTAGGATGTTTAGATCACTTATAAATCAATAAAATCATCTCTGCTTCTCAGCACTCGCTCTTCCCTTCAGGGACAGAGAAATTCAGTCATGCATAGTGCTAAAGTTTCAGGGAACAGGAAGCTTCCAAGTTGACATGGAGGAGGGGAGACAATGCTAGTGCTGAATCAATCAATGTAGTAATTTACCTCTGTTCTTAGCCTGGTACATGGCAGTACACATTATGCACCATCATATCATTGTACAGCAAAAGGTCACAGCATATTTATACCTGCTTGGTGACATGATTGATCGTTGAAGGGTGAACACCCCTGTTCATATATTACAGAGAATGGTATATCAGAGGCAGGATTGTAGCGTGACCATAGTGTCGGCGGCCATGTCCCCTGTTCATACAGAAGTTTTAGGGGGCAGGAATGTAAGATGATCCTGGAACCCCCGTGTTCCATGCCCCTGACACACCTCCTGTCACTGCTGCAGCATGAGGCTGAATCTCTCTGTCCCTGAATCTATACTATATCATGCATTGTGGTCGTATTTTATGCTACAGCATTGGGTAAATGTCCAGATATTGACATCAGTACCCTTTTACAACCAATTTCCTAAGACCAAGAGATGAATATATTAAAATGTATATCTTTATGTAGCATGTATTACTGTATTTAGCTTGATAATGTTTATTAACATCAATAGGATTTTGTCCTCTTAAAGCAGGGGTGGGGAACCATTTTTCTGCCGAGGGCCATTTGGAAATTTCTACAATCCTTCGTACAAAATTATTAACATAAAAATTATCCGCTATATTTGTTTAAACAATCAACTCACCCCTATGTGGTGTCTGGGGCTGCTTCTCTTTGGCGTGGGTGATATTGGTCATGTTGCTTCTCAACTGCTTTTCCAGGTTTGCTATAGCCCTAGACATCACAGGAGAGGCTGGGGGCATATCCCTCACTGGGGGGGGCTGAGGCTGGAGCATAGAGATCATTGGGGAGATGGATTTAAAAGGCAGACAGCCGGCAAAACGCGTCTGCCAGCTTGAGCACTGCAGTCCCAAAGAATCTGCCTGGGGGCCGCAAAAAAAATCATCGAGGGCCGAACCTGCGGCCTGAGGTTCCCCACCCCTGTCTTAAAGGATAACTGAATTTAGACTAGGCTGCCCTTTGTGTCCCTGAGGGATGACACCGTTTCTGGCCATTATCTGATTGCATTCTTGCATTTTCACCAGTTTGCCTCTCTGCAGGCTATAGCTATATTCTGTAATCTATGGAGTGCATGTGGCAGTAGACCCACTGCAGTGATTTGTCCAATACACACCAGATCACAGAGATGGATTTCTGATCTTCATTCTTAGCATACAGAGACAAGCTGTAGCAGCAAGGAACATATAATACAGCAGACCTGAGCTGTCTGGATGTGAATCAGCCCTGGGATGAGATAGAAGACTTGTTAGAAAGCTCATCTCAATCTTTCGGTTTCTCTCTCTGCCTGTTTTCTCTCCGTGCTCCTCACTCTTCCTCCCCCTCCTCATGTAACAATGTGCAAAGATTTACTTCCTAAATAAAAAGGTGGGGTCTGTCAGTTGAGGGGGTTGGTGTGGAGACAAGGAGAAATGATGACAGTTTGTGTAGCTGAGGAAAACAAGGGGTCCTGCCTGAGGGCTGTGAGAAGGAGAGCGGCTGTGGAGAAGTCTGTGTCAGATAAAGCTGAGACTGGACACTGATTAATTGGACAGCTGGGCCCCTGATAGGGACCAAAGACTTATTCCCCAATAGAAAGCAAGTATACTACTGCCAGGGGAGAAGTGCTTTGGTGAAGACTGGTCGGCCATGCTGTGAGAGAAAAGACTGAATCCCTGCTGTGAGACCGCAGACTTTGGTGTGGTGTCTCCAGGTAAACACACTTTGTGCCCTGAAAGCTACAGAGATTTAGGATCCCCTTTAGACAAGACAACAGACTATTTCTGTTTACTACAGTCTGTTTTTGTTTTTGTCGCTGAAGACCATTGGAAGTGACTGCAAACGGTTCTTCCCCAGACCTGGTACAGACTGCAACTGGACCAACGGTACCATTGCATAAGATACCCGGGTATCCAACAGCTGAAGTGTATAAAATATATATGTACATATATGAATACTGAGTTTATATGTATTGTGTGTATAGAGTTGATAGGATTGTAAATCAGTGTGTTATTTCAGTGATCCTCACTAGACTGCATCCATCTGATTTACACCTGTCCTGCTGCTGTGTGGAGGTAATTATGATTTATTTTTCCACGTAGATTTTAGGTAAATTTATTCCTAGCGTGTTCTCACACTGAGGAGGAACACTGAGGTAATACACCGACTACTAGCTTGATGCTGGGCGTATGTAAATAATATAGCTAGTAGTTCCTGGGAAATAACATCTGTGCATCTTGCTCTAAATTTTTCGTTTGTTTCCCCAAGTAAAAGGAAGTATTTTGTGTTGCTTCTGCCTCCGTCTCTGTTTCTGTGACTCTCTGGATCTAGTACGGACCTCTGGTCATTACACTCTCTCCATAGTGTATAATGTGCTGTCTCATTATATCACTGTGAGCTGCCAGTCTGTCTTGTCTGAGCAATTTGGATTGGAGCTGTTGGTTTTTTGTTTATTTTCAGAGTAAATGATGTGTTCAGGAGGTAGGGGGAAGGAAAGAAGTGTCTAAGGCTCGCTTCACACCACGGCAGCATCCGATCGGGGGATGTCAGGGATGAACCTGACAGCCCCGGACCGGATCAGCACACAGAACCGGAGGACAAATATGCCCTCTGGTCCGGTGTGCAGCCGGACGCAGCTGCCGCTGCTGATGATTCGGAACGGCGGCTCGCAGGGAGCTAGCCACGGTCCTGAAATAACATGGGCGTGCAGCCGCAGCCGTTCGGTTCCCGGATCCTGCCGGAGACGCCGATTTGGGGACATTTTTCTCCCCCGACACAAAAACGTTGCAAGCAACGTTTTTGTGTGTGCCGCCCAGCTTAGGGGACCGGGATACCTGGCGCAGGGTCCCTTTCCTTGGGGAAGTCACTGGTGGCTGGACCCAGGCCGTGGCCCCAGGCTGGCACACTCCTAAAAGGGGGTATTTACAGGGGATTTAGAAGTTTATATAATTTATAAAGTTTGTAGATGTTATTGTCGTGACGCCACCCAGAATAATGTGGCTATATATGGCCACCGCTGCCTTGTACTGGCCAGGGGATGATGGTGAGAGGCAGCTGAGATGGTATAGCCCTTTTCCGGGTAGGGCTGTAGGGTCCCCTGGACAGGTGATGTTAAAGTTAATGATGGATGAAGATGGAAGTATGGTGAGGAGATGTTAAGGACACAGACACTTACTTGATTCACAGCAAATTCTCTCAGCGGTGATGGTCCCAATCCTGGATAGATGGTAGCTGTTAAATCAGAGGCTGAGGCACAGATGAGGTTTAACTGGTTTACTTTCAACCAAACTATAATACAACAAGTCCCGTCTCCGGAGTCTGCAATAGGGGTTCAGTTGCTCAGGCCCCACCGGGTCCTTTACCTCCTGCTTGCGCTGTCTATGTGGCCCTGCTGCCGTGTGTGAACTCGCTGCTGGCCCAAATCTGTCCTCTCTGGGTCCCACTCAACAGGCAACTTGAGTCCTTTGTCTCTCTCTGCTTACCCCCTCCGGGAGTACTGCTGAACTCTTAGTATGTTGCTGTGTCTGGCCCTGTGAAGCTTGTTGTTACCTCACGTTTTTCCGGTTGCTGTATTGTATATAACTAATGCAGCCACGGATCCGGTATCCGTATCTGCGTTTTTTATCTAGGGTAGATAATGATGCTACCCGATTCTGAAAGTGTTTCTCTTATCAGTTTTCTCCCCTCAGACCGATGGCTTGGCCCTGGAAATTGTCAGTCAGTCCTCAGGAACTCAATGCAGCTCCTGTCACTCTGAGCTCATGGCTCCAACTGTCTGAAAATTTACCTCAGACCAGTGTTTTATCTCTAGGGAAGTCTCTGGTGTCTCTGGAGCTCCCCCTACTGGCCAAAGGTGGTAGTGCAGTGGCATGGCTTTCTAAGTGAGTGCAACTATTATGATCTTATACTGTGGCTAATACCCGCAGGGGCGCCACATTCCCCCTTAGTTAAGAACAGTACTCCGGGACTGTGGGACAATAAACATAAGATATAACAAATAATATTGATAGAGTCTTAAAAAAAAAATAAAAAGTTACAAAAACCACTCAAGTTTAAAAAATAGAGTCTTGTAAAAAGTCACTTCAAATAGCGTCCATTAATACAGCTCTGTCCTTGAGGGCTATTTATTTGTTAGGAAAGGCACTGCAATTAGCGTCCATTTTTCCAACAAAGTTTATGAATAATTTAAGAATGTTCAAAAAAACTGTCTTTCCGGAGCTTTAATTTACCGCCTCCGGGCTGATAAATGAAGAAAAGAGTTCAAGAATATGCAAGTAGTTCATACAGAATAGTCTCTGCAGGTACTGAGCTTTTTTTTTTTAACGTTACATCTAATAACTACTAATTAACAACTAAATATCTATTTATATTTGGTAGTCTGCATATTTTGCTGGTAATTGACCCTGAGTACTACGCTGTGATCTGCGTAACGCTTGTGTACTGGGTGTACTCAATGTGATGGTGTGAGTGGACGTATACCTAGTAAGTACTTCTGGTTCTGCTAGGGATAATTCCACATTTGTGGGGTTGGCAATTCCACCGTGTCCAGGACTATTATTACTAGGAATTTGTTCTTCCTGTCTTGGAACTTCTTGTGGTACAGGGTCTGCTTCTAATTCTATTGGTCTTGGGGCTTCTGGTATTACAGGCTCTGGTGTTTGATAGAAGGCCATCATGGGAACTACTACTGCACCATTGTAGGTTGGCCAGGTTTTAGGAAAGTCTCCTAAATAGGTGTGATATACTCCATCTTCTTCTTTTTCGTCAACAGGTTGAACCGGTACTGGTTGAATAACTTCTGGTTCAGGTTGAATGACTTCTTTTTCTTTCAATGTCTCTGGACATAGTTTTAGATTGTCTCTTGACACTAGTACTGATGTTAATCCACCATCTTTGCTTATAAGACACATTTTAGGATTGTTCACTCTCATTGGTAAAACTGTATATGGGGCGGATTCCCACTGATTGTCCAGTTTATTAGTGCGACGGTTTCTCTTGAGCACTTGATCACCAGGTTTTAATGGGGTTGCTAGAGCATTCTGGTTGAAGTATTGCTCTTGTCTTTCTCTAGTTTTCTGGAGATTCCTTTCTACGCATTCTTGCACTTGGCGATATTGTTGTTGGCGTAGGGAGTCCCAGTTGGAATCCTGCACTTCTGCGTCAGGTTTTACAATACCCATTTCTAGATCTATTGGTAGCTTGCCAGGTCTTGCACGCATAAGGTAAGCTGGGGTACAGTTTGTGGAGCTTACCGGGACATTGTTATAGAGGTCTACCAAGTCAGGCAATTTCTCTGGCCATAGGTTTCTCTCTGTCTCTGGTAAAGTCTTTAAGAGATCGATTACAATATGGTTCATTTTTTCGCATAAAGCCATTTGTTTGCGGATGATAGGCTGTTGTACGGATCTTCTTGCAGCCATACATATTGCAAAATTCTCTGAAGATCTCTGATTCAAATGCTGTGCCTTGGTCTGCGAGTATTTGTTCCGGATATCCATGAGGTCTGCAAAAGTATGTCTGGAACGCCTTAGCTGCTGTCTTTGCAGTGAGATCTTTCACGGGCACTACTACCAGGAAGCGTGAGTAATGGTCCACGATGGTTAAAGCATAGACATAGCCGGACCGGCTTGGTGTCAATTTCACGTGATCTATTGCTACGAGCTCAAGTGGTTGCTTGGTAACTATTGGCTGGAGTGGTGCTCTTTGGTTTTTTAGATCTTTTCTTCTGAGGTTGCACGGACCACAGTTTCTGCACCATTCTTCAATTGATCTTCTCATTCCAACCCAGTAGAATCTTTCTCTTAAAAGTACTTCTAGCTTTTCCACCCGAAGTGACCAGCACCATTGTGATAAGCTTCTAGGACCATTTTTACATCTTGTTTAGGCACAATGATCTGCCATACTAGCTCATGCGTCTTTGGATTGGTATATCTTCTGCACAGCTTTCCTTGGTACAGGAACATTTTGCCTCTCTCTTTCCACAGTTGATGTGTCTCTTTCGGTGCATTTTCATTGGGATACGCACTTTGCTCAGTCAGCAGTTCTTTCACCAACTTCACAGCTGGATTGCTGTCTTGAGTGTCAGCCCATCTGTGGTGTGCTAATGGGTTGAGATTCACCTGTTGATGTTTCTGGTAGGCACTGGATTGATACTGTCCTACCTTGGGACGATGGAAGGCGGGTAGTTCAATTTCTTCAAGTTCTACCGGTTCTTCTTCCACGTCTCTCAAGTGCGGCATCCGGGATAAGGCGTCTGCATTTCCATTCTTTCGGCCTGCTCTATACTTGATCACGAAGTTGTAATTAGACAGCCGGGCTATCCATCGCTGTTCCAGCGCACCTAGCTTGGCTGTATCCAGGTGGGTCAATGGGTTGTTATCAGTATAGACGGTGAATTCTGCAGCTGCCAAGTAGTGTTTGAAACGCTCAGTCACAGCCCAGACTACTGCCAGTAGTTCTAACTTGAAGGAGCTGTAATTTTCAGGATTTCTTTCAGTAGGCCGGAGCTTTCTACTTGCAAAGGCGATGACTTTCTCCTTGCCTCCTTGCTTCTGAGATAGTACTGCTCCCAGTCCCACATTACTGGCATCTGTGTAAAGGATGAAAGGTTGATGGTAATCGGGGTATGCCAGAACTTCTTCTCCGGTCAATGCCTTCTTCAACTTTTCAAAGGAATCTTCCCTCTCATCACTCCACTGGAAAGGAGGATTGCGGTTTGAAGACTTCTTCGACTGCCCTACCAGGATGTCTTGTAGAGGTGCTGCTAGCTTGGTGAACCCTTGGATGAATCTACGATAGTAGCCCACCAGTCCCAGGAATTGCCTCACCTGTTTCACGCTAGTAGGTCTTGGCCAATCCCTTATTACGGTTACTTTCTCGGGATCCGGTGCTACTCCTTCTGAACTTACAACGTGTCCCAGGTATTGTACCTTTGGCTTTAGAAGGTGACATTTTGATGGCTTGATCTTCATACCATACCGGGATAAGGCTTCGAACACTTCTGCCAGATCTTGTAGATGTTGTTCGTAAGTCTTTGAGTAGACTATTACATCATCTAGGTACAGAAGGACGGCTTCAAAGTTCTTGTGTCCGAGACAGCATTCCATCAATCGCTGAAAGGTACCGGGTGCGTTGCAGAGTCCGAACGGCATACAATTAAATTCACAGAGACCCATCGGGGTGGTAAACGCTGTCTTCTCTTTATCTTCCTCAGCCACAGGGACTTGCCAATACCCACTTGTTAAGTCTAAGGTGGAAAAATAGTTAGCAGATCTTAAAGCAGCTAATGACTCTTCAATTCTAGGTAAGGGGTAGGCGTCTTTATGGGTAATGTGATTAATCTGCCGGTAGTCTACGCACATTCTCATGGTTCCGTCTTTCTTTTTAACTATTACCAGAGGGGCTGCCCAGGGACTACAACTGTCTCTTATTACCCCGGCCTGTTTCATCTCCCTCAGCATGTCTTTAGCACATTGATAATGAGCGGGCGGTATGGGTCTATATCTCTCTTTTATTGGTGGGTGGTTACCGGTAGGAATTGTATGTTCTACCCCTTTAATCTGTCCGAAGTCTAATGGGTGTTTACTGAAGACCCGTTCATATTCTTCTACTAGTCGGTACACCCCTTGTTTTTGGTGGGTAGGTGTTGAATCTGTACCTATATGCAACTGCTGACACCAATCGTCTAATTCTCCACTTGAACCATTGTCGTCCGCCTGACATGACGGATTCAAGGGCCCAATGGCTGTGATGGCATTGTTGTCAACAGTGTATAGCTTGGCCATTGTAGCGTACCTTGGTAAAGTGACCTCTTCCTCTCCACAATTCAAAAGACGTATGGGCACTCTTCCCCTGTGTACCTCGACTATTCCTCTAGCCGTTAATATCGTGGGTCTACTATCAGTGTACACAGGCTCTACCAAGGCTTGGTAATCTCGTCCTTTAATACCAATGGCTGCTCTACACCATACCAGCATTTCAGTTTTTGGAGGTATCACTATAGGAGTTGGGTCACTTACCCTCACACTGCCGATTTCTCCACCTGCAACCTCTACTTGTTGCTTCAGCACCAATGCTTTTATCTCTCTCCGGAGAATTCTCTGCTGGCAGGATTGGGCAGTTTCCGCAAATTGCTGTAAAATAGTAATAACCTCGGAAAAACAATTTTCTAAAACATTCATACCTACCAATACAAAAGGTTCCCGTCGGTTAACATCAACAATTATGATACCCTGATTTTTTAATTCTGCTCTACCAATCTTAATGGTCATCTCTCTAAATCCTACTTGCGGTACCAATTTTCCATTACTAGCATATATACTTAGCTCAACATTAGATGGTCTTTTATCAATGTCTGAATCTGCCCAGTACCTCTTATAAAGGATATGTGGTATAGATGAAATCTGGGAACCAGTGTCCAACAAGGCATTGAGGGGAATACCGTCCAGCACGATGGGGATAATGGGACGTCCTCCGACGTACTTGTCGTGCCAGGATGTTGGGCCTTGAAAGTTCACTCCTGCGAAGCGGCCCGCATTCCCAGGGGATCCTTGTTTAAATCACAATTGCGGGCGATGTGGCCTGGCTTCCGGCAACGACGGCAAATAGGCTGTCCATCCGGCTGGTAACGGTCGTTGGGTCGTCCTCTCCACGCTGGGTATCTCTGGGGTCTCATCCAGGGAATATCCCCTCTGCGGTTCACCAACTCCATCTTGGATGTAGTCTGTGATTCTCTCATTTCCTGCATGGTTTTAGCCATTGAGGTGACAATGTCTGTTAGAGAGTCAAGCTTTTGCTGGAAAGCATCATTAGCACTGGCCTCCAGGGGCTTAACTGATGTCACTGGCATTCTCTGTTGTTGAGGGGTTTCTGTAATGGATTGCTCAGGATCCTGATCCCAAAGTGCCTCTGCCTGCTGGAGACGAATAGCGCTCTCCTTTAACTGGGCAAATGTCACTTCAGGGTCCTTGAAAGTCAGCATACTCGCATGCCCTCGATGAGAAGGGGTTAATAGTCCCTCAATGAATTGATCTTTTAGCAATTTATCAGCGCCAGTGTTAAACATTGGTTCAGCCAGTGTAAGCGCTTTAAGGGCCTCCTGTAAATTCAGGGCAAAGTCTCTCACACTCTCATTGGCCTTTTGTTTGCAATTGAAGAATTTGGTCTTTGCTTTGCTACCAGCAGTAGTTTCAAATACTGCCTTTAATCCAGCTAGAATATGCTCAGCAGTGTCTTTTAGATCAGCGGACCATGCTGTGACTTCTCGCTTGGCATTACCACTTAACTGTGCCATCAGCAAACCGACACGCTGAGCTTCTGCCATTGGAAACATGTTTAAATAGGCCAGCAGTTTTTCTTTAAAATCATCAAAAGTATTAGGCTTACCTTCATACACTGGAAGCCATGGAGCACCTGGGGTATATGGCATCAACATCGGCATAATGGGCGCTGCACCTTGCGCCGCTGTGCTGCCGAGCGCTCTGTTTTGTGCTTCAGCTGCATTTGTGTCGCCGAGTGTTTCGGCGTCTCCGTGCTGCGACATGTTGCGCCCCCTTAGTTAATCCGGACCCTTCCGGTCCTCTGCTTCCGTCGGGATGGCGTATAATCGTTCCGCTGTGCAGCAGGATTGGTTTTCCCCTTTTGCAGACGTCAGAGCTCTCAGCTTGGTACCGCCCACAAAGACACGCCCCCTGCTGCTTCTGCTCGCCGTGAGCTCAGTAATGGCGGAATCTGAAATTTTTCAGTCAGATCAGAGCTCAGGGCTATGACACAGTTCAAATAGCAGTCTCGTGCTGTGGCAGTTATGAGGTAATTAGTGATGATGCAATTTTACCTCAGAGGCTGGCGGCCATTTTGTTTCAATGTTAGTCAATGGGGAAAAGTCTATTTCAATGGTTTCCAATGGGAAAATCACTTTTTGATAAAAAAGTCAATTTTTCTCGGATTTTCTCACAATTTTCGGCATTAATCACGGCACACAGTACCCGATTTAACCAGGCACGGTAAATCCTGTTCGTGACGCCAAAAAGAGATGTGCCGCCCAGCTTAGGGGACCGGGATACCCGGCGCAGGGTCCCTTTCCTTGGGGAAGTCACTGGTGGCTGGACCCAGGCCGTGGCCCCAGGCTGGCACACTCCTAAAAGGGGGTATTTACAGGGGATTTAGAAGTTTATATAATTTATAAAGTTTGTAGATGTTATTGTCGTGACGCCACCCAGAATAATGTGGCTATATATGGCCACCGCTGCCTTGTACTGGCCAGGGGATGATGGTGAGAGGCAGCTGAGATGGTATAGCCCTTTTCCGGGTAGGGCTGTAGGGTCCCCTGGACAGGTGATGTTAAAGTTAATGATGGATGAAGATGGAAGTATGGTGAGGAGATGTTAAGGACACAGACACTTACTTGATTCACAGCAAATTCTCTCAGCGGTGATGGCCCCAATCCTGGATAGATGGTAGCTGTTAAATCAGAGGCTGAGGCACAGATGAGGTTTAACTGGTTTACTTTCAACCAAACTATAATACAACAAGTCCCGTCTCCGGAGTCTGCAATAGGGGTTCAGTTGCTCAGGCCCCACCGGGTCCTTTACCTCCTGCTTGCGCTGTCTATGTGGCCCTGCTGCCGTGTGTGAACTCGCTGCTGGCCCAAATCTGTCCTCTCTGGGTCCCACTCAACAGGCAACTTGAGTCCTTTGTCTCTCTCTGCTTACCCCCTCCGGGAGTACTGCTGAACTCTTAGTATGTTGCTGTGTCTGGCCCTGTGAAGCTTGTTGTTACCTCACGTTTTTCCGGTTGCTGTATTGTATATAACTAATGCAGCCACGGATCCGGTATCCGTATCTGCGTTTTTTTATCTAGGGTAGATAATGATGCTACCCGATTCTGAAAGTGTTTCTCTTATCAGTTTTCTCCTCCTCAGACCGATGGCTTGGCCCTGGAAATTGTCAGTCAGTCCTCAGGAACTCAATGCAGCTCCTGTCACTCTGAGCTCATGGCTCCAACTGTCTGAAAATTTACCTCAGACCAGTGTTTTATCTCTAGGGAAGTCTCTGGTGTCTCTGGAGCTCCCCCTACTGGCCAAAGGTGGTAGTGCAGTGGCATGGCTTTCTAAGTGAGTGCAACTATTATGATCTTATACTGTGGCTAATACCCGCAGGGGCGCCACATGTGTCTGGGAGAAAAATCTAAATTCTCACGGATTCTTCCGGAGAGATGGAAACCGGATGGGACGATAGCTGCCATCTGGCTCCATCCAGCCCCATAGGATACTATGGGTCCAAAATCCGGTCCGGGGCTGTCTGGTTTACACCGGACAGCCCCGGATTGTATCTTGCCACGGTGTGAAGCCAGCCTCAGAGGGAAAGATTTATTACTAGGCATGGGCGAACCCAAACTCTAAAATTCAGGGTTTGTACCGAACACTTAGTGTTTGTGCATATATCCTGGACACAGGTTTCCCTGGGAAATTCATGTTGCAGTTTGGATCCGGGGCTGTAAAACAAAGCACAATATTAATAAACATCATTATACTTACCAGGTCCCACCGTCTTGCCATCATGTCCTAGTGTCCTGCTGTCCTGGCCGCATCTACTTCCGGGACTGCTCAGTAACGTCTGTGGATGTTCACTGCACTGCTGAGAACCGCTTCAGTACTCGGCAGTGTTCACAGTGATGTCAGGGGTCACCCGAGTTCATGGCTCAGCTATGAACTCGAGTGACCTTCAACTGTCACTGTCGGTCTCAGCCTGCTTGTCGCTCTGGACAGACGCTTGTCTGTTCAAAGTGATAAAGCAAAGTTGAACCTGCTCTGCTTATGAATTATGTCGGAGGGAAGGTTTTTTTTTGGTAATCAAAGATGGAGTCCCTAAATGTGTTTTTTTTCTAATAAAAAAAAATTGTCGTTGTGTTTTTTTTTCTTTTTTTATGTTTACTAGAAATTCATGATGGCTAGGTTTAATTTGACTTGACACCATGAATTTTGGGCTTAATGCCAGCTGAGAATACAAAGCTGACCTGGTAAGTATAATGGTGATGTTTATTAACTATATGCTTTGTTTTACAGCCTTCTTCTTCCCCCCATGCCCCATCCCATAACTGTAAAATCCAAGCTTTGGGTTCAGACGTAAGTTTCAGTTATGTCCAGCCCTGAACTTGCACTTTACAAAAAGGTCCAGACGAGTCCGCTGATAACGATCACTATTTATTACAAATTTTCTTATATTCATCTGCACCATTGATTTATGCAAAGTTTCTGGAAATTACAGTTCCATTTTCAATAATCTCAGGATTTCTACACAATTGTTAATCTTCATTATGAGTTAATTGGTAAATCTTCATTCTGGTTTATGTTATTCTGTGTGTTTAATATTTCTACTTTTCTTGTAATTATAACTTTACTCTCTCAAGCAAAGGGGTCCGGATATGTGTTTGGTCACCTGGACTTCAAGATTGTGGTGGAACCAGTAGATGCCACACCTTTCACTGTGGTTCTCTTAGCACCGTCACGTCAAGAGAAGGCAGCTTGGACCAGTGATATCAGTCAGGTATGTATAATAATTTATTTCTTAAAACCTACATATGTTGTAATACAAGGAAATGTAAAATGTCATCATATAAGTTTAGGATTTGATGTCTGCTTTTGGTTGGCAACTGTTTGCCTCATAGAGTCAAGTTTATTAACAACTAACCTTGGCCTTCAACAAAAATCTCCAATTCAAGCTATTTTTCCTTGTTCTCTGTTATTATATGGCTGTATTTTAACATATTATCCACTAGGACTCAACAGAAAATCTCCAATAATGTTATTTTGTCATGTTAGATTCTTTTAGACTGTAGACTGTCATATCTTGAAGTTTATGGTACAGTTGGTGGGGTTTATCTTGCCTTACTTTACTTGTGGTTCCTTTTTTTTTTAGCACTGAAGGCTAATTGGTAATATTACTAACCGCTATTTCTTTTTTTTTTTTTTCTGCTATCTAGTACATCATAACATACCATTCAGTGTTTCTAAATAGTGTTCCCCAACTCCAAGTTTCAAGGCCCACCAATAGTGCAGGTTTTCAGTATTTCCTTAGCATTTGACAGTTGCTAATTTAATCTCATGCACAGGTGATGATTCCAACTGTCAAATGCTAAGGAAATCATGAAAACCTGCACTATTGGTGGGCCTTGAGCACGGCAGTCGGGGAACTCTGTTCTAAAGTAATTTCCTAATTTTACTCTAGCATGAAAGAGAATTTAGATGTTTAAAAATGCAGTTTTGGATAAACTTCATCTTACTAGCACTTAAAAATAGTTTCAACCAATATATCAGATTTATCTTACAAATGAATATTTATTAATATGTTATCATTCTTTATGTATCTATAATTGAGCCTATTATTAGTTAAGAGTGTCCAAACATGGCTCTGTCAATGTAAACGGAACAAGCTGCTGAGCCGTGTGTTTGACTGCAGCGCTGCTGACATGACATTGCCATTGGATTTAGTTAAAAATCACCAGAAAATCAGAGACGCAGTGCAGGATCCTGGGATTGTGAGTACCAGCTGTTTGTCATTTTAAACACAAGCATACTGATGGATATGCAGAATGCTGATCTGGAAAGCCCCTTTAATATTGATCACTTACGGTATGTACATGAATAAGAGAAAGCTGCACTGTGTGGTGGTATAGTGCTTTGTCACTTACTTTGCACCGCTGATCCTTTAGTCAGTGGTCAGTGGGGGTACCAGTAGTCAGAGCTCCACAGATCTTAAATAGTGATGAATGGATGAATGGTAGATGTTCCAGTTCAGTGGGTGCAGCCAGATTAACAGAAAATTGTGTTTGAACTCTGGACTTGACCTGAACAACAAACACCATACATGTCAATGGGGACCCGAATTTCTGTGCTGAAAAATGGGTCTAAAATGGTAGTATTAAGGGCTAGGGGCTGCAAATGCAAGCAAAATAGTAGTAAGAGCAGCACAATTGCCCTGCAAAAAATGTGGATAGGAAAAAATGACAAAGGGGTTCTTAAAGAGGATAAATCCGAAGCTAACTGGTTTTTAGAGCTCTGTCACACTGTGCCCATTGCAGAATCCCCACACACTGTCTTTTGGAAGGGTACATTCCAACTTAACCTATCACTGTCCCTCCACTCCAATTGTGTCTTATCCCTATGCTATTCACAGCAAAATGGCTGCGCAGCCCGTGATCCGTCCTTTTATACAGGCTGAGTCACATGGTGTGCAGGCCAATCACAGCCATGACAATACTTGGCATGGCTGCAATAGCTCCGGAAGTGCCCAAAGCTTGGTGATTGGCAGCGCTGCCGCCCTTCAATTAGCTTTATTCGGATGACAGAGCCAAAATGGAGCCAGACATACAGTTAAGTATATGTTCAGGGTACAGTTTACAGTTCATCTTTGCCTATCCATAATCTTAAAGGGGAACACTGGGGAGAGAAGACTTTTTATTACTGTTCCTGCCCTGCTACATAATGAAGCAGAACTGTACACTGCAGTTCTAGGATCTATAGATCTCTTATAAATCGATAAAATCATACCTGCTCCTCAGCTTTGACACCCACCTCTTGGGACAGAGAATTTTCAGCCTGGCAGCTTCATGTAGCAGCAGAAAGCAGGAGGTGTGTTGTGGGCATGGATGCTGGGAGCTGCAGGGTCATCCTACATTCCAGCCCCCTCATTCTTCTGTTTGGGAAGGGGGCGTGGCCGCCGGCTCCATGCTTACGCTGCAATCCTGTCCGTGATATACCATCCTATGTGACAGGTGCTCCAGGTTTGAAATAACAATCATGTCACCAAGCAGATACAAATACACGCTGTGACCCTCTGTTGTATAATGATGCATAATGTGTGCTTTTATCTTGAGGCTGGGAGCAGAGACAAATCATTACATTGATCGATTCAGCTCTGCATGATCTCTCCTCCCCCATAGGAACATGGTATCTTCCTATCCCTTCAACTTTCAGTGGATCATCATTATCATTATCATCATTCCTCACTGGAATCTAGGATGATCCTGCAGCTCCCAGCATCCACACCCCTGGCACACCGCCTGTTCTCTGCTCCTGCATGAAGCTCTCAGGTTGAAATTTTATGTACCATGAGGGAGGGGGGAGAGAAAAAGAGCAGGTATGATTTTATTGAATTATAAGCATTCTATAGATCCTAGAACTGCAGTATACGGCTCTGCTTCATCATGTAGGAGGGCAGGAACTGTACTAAAAAGTTTTCTCTCACTGGAGTGCCCCTTTACACGATTATATTAAAGTCTGACTGACTACTATTTTCTGCTTTATACAGTCAGAAAAAGGAGCGGCACTCACATGGTTGCAGGCATATGGATAATTTATTCAGTCCATATCTGGGTTACACACAGGGGCGGACTGGCCCAGGTGGCAGGGGGGCAAGTGCCCCCTGGGCTGGTGGTATAGCCCTTCATAGTTCCGCCCCCCCACAGAAATGGGCCGGCAGTACATTGCGGCCGGCGCTGTGATACCGCAGCACAATGAGTGACTCTGACAGCACCCCCCCCGGTCCTCACCTAAGGGATCCCGGAAAACTCTGACAGCAACCCCCCCCTCCACGATCCTCGCCTAAGGGCTGCCAGCATCCCGGAAAGCTCTGACAGCAACCCCCACCAAAACCCCAAAACCACTCCCCCCCCCCCCCCCCCCCGGTCCTCACCTAAGGGCTGGCATAGCTAATCTGCCACCCGGATTTAGAGTCGCTAGCCAGCCACTGGTTACACATGCAGGGAGGGAGGGGGTGCAGAGCTGGACGACAATCGACTGTTTCACTCAGTCAGAGCTTCAACAGGTCCAAGCTCATTGGACCGGTTGAAGCTCTGACTGAATGAAACAGTCGATTTTCATCCAGCTCTGCACCCCCTCCCTCCCTGCATATGCAACCCAGATATGGACTGAATAAATTATCTATATGCCTGCAACCCGGTGAGTGCCGCTCTTTTTTTGGATTGTATTGACTGTACTTGTGCTTGAGCTGAGCAACACCGATCGGGTGTATCGCAAACCCGCATAATATGAAATTACAAAAATGAGTGGCGCAATCTTGAATAATACCCGGTGGTCTACTGGGGATATATTGTTAGTGGCGGTAATCACCACTCACCTGGACTGGTTGTGCTGTCCGTGCACAACCACGGTGTCAGGTCTACTTTAATTATTGGTATCTGCTCCTCTTTACTGAGCGCTCCTAAATAATAGCAGAATTACTGCCTTTCATTTCGCAAACCCACATAATGGAATAATTGCCCGAAGATAGGACCCAGTGCCCGGTTTTCTTTCTTCAATTCTGCCATTTTCTGCTTTATGTCACCTGTCATATTTACTGCATTATCCTACCCTGCATATGTATATATGTATGTGTCTTCAGAATTTGTCTTATTATTAACCTGATGAAGAAGCCATAGTGTCTGAAAAGCTTGCTTTGCTTACCATCTTTTCAGTTAGCCATTAAAAGGTATCAACCACTGAGGACTCCCAGATTCCAATATTTTTCTATATGTCTATATTTTTTTCATGACCCGGGAATTTTTCATTTTACATTTTCGTTTTTTGCTTCCTGCTTCCAAGAGCCATAACTTTTTTTATTTTTTCCATCAATATAGACATATTATGGCTTGTTTTTTGCGCGATAAGTTGTACTTACAGATGCAATCATTTATTTTACCATATAATCTACAGGGCAATGGGAAAAAAATTCCAAGTGCTGTGAAATTGTAAAAGAAGTGCAATTCCACGTTTGTTTTTTAGATTTTTTTAATCACCATGTTCACTATATGGTAAAACAGACGTGTCTATGTGAAGCCTCAGGTCAGTACAAGTTCGTAGATACCAAACATGTGTACTATCACTGTTATCTATGGGTGAAAAAAAATTCTGAAGTTTGATAAAGAAAAGAATCATACTTGTTGCGCCATGTTCTGCGACCCTTATCGTTCTCATTTTTCAGGATCTTGGGCTATGTGATGGCTTTTTTTTTGCGTCTTGAGCTGATGTTTCTAATGATACTATTTTTGGGTGGATGCGCTGTTTTGATCGCCTGTTATTGCATTTTATAACAATGTTGCGGCAACCAAAAAACGTAATTTTGCCATTTGGACCTTTTTTCCATTACGCAGTTTACGGCTCTCATTAATTGATTTTACATATTGATACATCGGACGTTTTTGAACGCGGCAATACCAAATGTGTGTAATTCTTTTCTTTGTTAATACATTTATTTTGCTTGTGGGCAAAGGGGGATGATTTGAATTCTAATGTGTTTTTTTTTTTTTTTTTTTTTTTAAATGCTTGTAAAAACTTTATCAATAATTCTTACTGTTACACTGTCCCATAGGGAGGCACCCTGCTGCACTATCCGATCGTTTGTGACAGATCCCGATGAGCTGCAGCACATCGGGATCTGCCACAATTGCGCACTGTGAGTGGATGGCAGCGCTTGCCAACCACTCACAGGAAGTGCTCTGTGACAGCTTCCGGGGTCAAGCCAGGCTGTCACGTGAGCATCGGAGATCTAGCGATATTATCGTGTGATCTCCGGTGCAGCCGGGGAACAGCGCGTTCTCCGCAGCAGCGGCTTTGGATCTCGCCATCAGTAATTGACAGCGGGATCCAAATGGCTAACGGCACGGATCGGATCCTACATCCGATTGGTGCTGAAAGCCCGACATCTCAGCTGATGAGATCAGCTCAGATGTCGGGAAATGATGTGACGTCAAACACATCAAACCCCGGTAACTGGCCCATGATGTCTATATTGGAAAATTGCTTTAAATATACATTGGAGTTGTGTCATTTTCTGTGTGTCTCACTTTCTCCATCTTTGCACTGATGTTGCATTTAAAAGGTTTGAATATTGATGAAAATCAAATAAGTATCATCTGATTTTAGTCAAGTATAATTCAATGTGATGTGTCAGTCACCTGTCAGTGTCATGATTTTCCCTATAAATGGTGGTGAAAGAGCTGTTATGTCCATGGCTTGAGGAAAACACCTGCTTGTACGTGGCAAATACAGTACTCTTCCACATTAAATTTAAAAGGAGTTGAATTTTTGTAGGCCTTCTTCATCTTGTAGCAGGAGCCTGTCAGATTACATTTTAGTCTTGAACACTCCCTTCTGCATTCTGTAAAGTGATGGCTAGCCTGTGTGTACATGAGGAAGGAGTATTTAAGAGGTTGTGCATACTACATCTAATACATTGATAGAGCGCCAAGTAGCACAACAATTTAAGTGCAAAAGTTGTGTTCAAAATGTATTTATAGCAAAGGGAGCCACATATGAGGCATATAAAATCACATAAAATACACTTGACATGCAAAGTTATCATTTGGGTACTACATGGCAAGTGCAAAAAATCCTGTCCCAATTCCCCTCCCCCACCTCAAGTCGTGAACCTTCTAATCAATAATATAAGTACTTTACAAATTAATATAAAATAATATCATATGTATTCACTTGTATAGCGCTATTAATTCCACAACATTTACATTTATCAGCAATACTGTCCCATTGAGGTCCCAATCTTTATTCCCTATCAGTTTGTCTTTGGAGTGTGAGAGGAAACCAGAGAATCCAGAGAAAAGTACACAAAAGCGGGGGAACATACAAACTCCTTGCAGATGTCGTCCTTGGTGGGATTTGAACCCAGGACCCCAGTGCTGCAAGAATGCAGTGCTAACCTCTGAGCCACCATAGGTGAAAGGCAGACTAATGTGACCAAATATTGAGTGCAACAGGATAAAGTGCTCAATAGGAAAGAAATAAACCAGCACTGATAGTTTGTATAAGACTCTTGCATTGTATATTTGGTCATTTTTTATTTCTTTGACATTTAATTGTGAAATCTCCAATGATAGCGTATGGGGTTTGAGACCGGTATGGCTGAATAAGGGGGAAATAAGTTCCTGTACTTATTGTGTATTATTCCATTAAAAGGAATATGTCAGCAGAATTCTACCTGCAAACTATTTGCAGGTAGCTTTATCAAAGATAAGTTCACCAGTACATTTACACGGCCAGTCGTTTCTCCATTACTAACAAATTATCATTGAATTACTATACAAATGAGGCTGTAATTCTGAAGCACCTGCCACTCCAGCTCTATTCTCCACTATGCGCTGCCTCCTCCTGCTTGTCTGACCACCTCTGTTCCCTGTGACTCCAGGAAACATTTCATCGGTCAAGTAGGAGGAGACGCCGCAGGGCAGGACATAGAGATGGAGTGACAGAGACTTCAGATCTATACTCTAATTTGCATATCATTTAAATCAGTGATTGTGAGTCATGTAGGGACGGACTGACCATGTCAAAGAGTTGCTGGACTTGTCTTTGAAAGAGCTAAATGTGCATATAGAAGGTTTTGGAGGGGTGAAACCCTGCTGTCCAATTTAAATACTTTGCAAGTCAAGTAAGGTACTTAGTTGATATCACACCATCACTATGAATGTATCAGGGTCTGGGAAAATAGGAGTATATACACAAGGACGCCAACAAGCCAAACAATAAGCCAGTGAAATGAGCTCAGAAGTACTCGTTCCAGGTTCTCCTCACAATCTTTACATATGCAAACTCTGCCTGGTTTGGAAAAGTGACAAAACAGGTTTTAGTCCATCATCCCTGGTATAAGAATAATTGCTTGTCTGTTAACTCTACAGTTAAGTATGGCAAAGTAATATGAACTCAACAATAAAAGAGGAGATGGATAGATCAAGGTCTTTGGATAGGATATTGCATAAATCATTATCTATTGTGTGCTTTCACATTCATGTATTAGAGCTTAGAATATATTCTGAGTTTATCATCCTATCATGGTCATGCATATTCATTTAGCTTTAACAAATACAAGAGCTAGAACAGCAGAGAGATTTAGAGATTACTTGTTCTTCACACTGCTGTCTGCAGGTAAGTAAGGAGGTAGGGCGTAATTACTTTGCACAATGCATGGAAAAGTATAGAGAGAGTAAAATTAATCTACCGTACTCTTGTAAGAGAAGTATATATGTATATATATATAATATAGTTGGAGAAGAAAAGAGAAACCCTTTGTTGAGTTAAAGAGAATGAATAAGACATGTATGTTTTGCATAAAAATTATCAAAATATTCACTTGTCTAATTTTGCACAGACAGTATCCATAAAAAGCAGATACCTTCCTTTTAACTTTGCTGTGTACAATGGGGCAGCCCATTGTGCAGAATCATTGCGTTATCATTGGATAATTTAGGATTTAATTACTTAAATGGAATCTGTCGGCAGGTTTTGCTATGTAGGCTGGCGTCACACAACGGTTTCGGGGATCCGGGTCTATCCGTTTTTAAACAGATAGGCAGGGACCCTATTTTGCCCCCCATTTATCGCTAGGGTGACATATTGGTCGTATATGGCCATCCAGTTATGTGAATTCAGTGCAGGATTCTTTTTTTCCGGAACCCAGAATTGGAGACTGCACCATTTTTGGGCTCACCGGACAAAACCGGACAGAAACTAATCTGGCGTGATCCAGATCCCATATAATGGGAGTCTATGGTGCTGGATCCAGATAAAAACAGAATTGTTTCCCGTATCTGGTTTTAGTTACTGAGCATGCTTAGCACAAAAGAGATACCTTTTTAGTACAGTTCCTGCCCTGTTACATGATAAAGCAGAGCCGTACACTGCAGATCTAGGATCTATAGATTGCTTATAATTCAATAATATCATACCTGCTCCTCTGTTCTGGCCCCCACCTCAGGGAACCATGAATCTACAGTCTGAGAGCTTCATGTAAGAGCAAAAAGCAGGAAGTGTGTCGAGGGGTGTGGATGCTGGGAGCTTCAGGATCAGCCTACATTCCAGCCGCCTCACAATTCTGTTTAGTGAGGGGTGTTGCAGGGGGCGTGCAGAGATTTAGATTCCCTACAGCGAGGGCCAGAACAGAGGAGCAGGTATGATTTTATGGATTTATGAGAGATCTATAGATCCTAGAACTGCAGTGTATGGCTCTGCTTCATCATGAAGGAGGTCAGACACGGTACTAAAAAGTTTTCTCTCACTGGAGTTCCCCTTTAACACATCCGCTTCTACACATCTGTTCCTGTCCATGTGGTCCTGTAAAACACAGGATCCATACGGACAGGCTAAAACAGTGATGTCAAAGGGACCTTAGGACAACATGTTGTAAGGTTTAAAATTGGGCCTCCTCATCAGGCGCTGTGCTATTGTTTCCTTAAACTACCGTAAATGATTTATTAGTTTTGATTACAGGACTACAATGTCACTCTGTGATTGTACATTGTTAGTGATGTGCCAATCTCTATAAAGAGCCTAGTGTGGGCAGGGGCAGCTATCGCAGCTCTGCTGTGTTTCTGAAACTAAATGCTTTGTGTGAGAACGGCTTCAGCCAGTAATCTGTGTGATACAACGTTGGATTTAGGGTTCCTTTGCCTACACTATGTTGCTGTCAGATGAGGTAGCAAAAACCTGCTGATTCCCTTTAAGGTTGTACAGATGGAGGTCTAGACAGGAGAGCAACACTATACTTACAGATACAACTCCATTAGCTCAGGGGCGAACAGGTCATTGGTGCAACCTGTGCAGCTGCATAGGGGGACCAAGAGGTAAAGGGTTCCATTGTTATCTCTTAAGCAGGTAGGATTGTGCATTATGATGAACTATTCGACTGTAGAGCCCGTATCTTGTTCTTGCACGGGAGGCCTCTTCTGTCCGCTCCTGCATTAGCTCCCTCTCATTGCAGCTGCCATAAAGCAAATGCTCACTGCTCCAGGAAATATGGGCGTTGCATGTTCTAATGAAGCCAATACTTGTATATGACACCATTTCTGACAGACAAATTAATTTTTGGTTCATGCTGATTAATAGCTAGCAAAATGAAGCCTATAATTACAGCTATTGTTTCAAAGTCATTTGATCATATTTATAGAGCAGGAAAAGGGAAGAAAAAGCCGAGGAGGAGGATTCTACAGAGATTGAGGATGGGAACACAAACCTGAGCGTGCAGGTTGATTTCATGTTCTGTCTGAGTGAGCAGAGGTAGTGAAGGAATAATATATCTGTGCATAGTCTGTGGGGAGAAGTGCAGCTGTCAGTTACATATGCTATTTAGCCATTACCCTGGAGAAAAAGTTAGCTCAGCTGGCAGTACCATCACGGTGAATCACTAAATGGCATAGATAAGCAGAGGTGCCCTTTAACACGAGACAATTACAGTGTTACAATTTAGGTTCAGGCAATCATACTAATTATTTATTGTTCTATTTTGACAGTGTATTGAGAATATAAGATGCAATGGTTTGATGAGCAATGTGTATGAGGAGAACTCGAAGGTTACAGTGCCGCACATGATCAGGTAAGAAGCTGCTTCAACTAATCCTAAGCATTTACTCAGGAGTGAAACCTAAATAAAGTGATGAATCGAACCTATAGAAGATCTTCCTGCGTTTTGGAATATAGTAAGAAAAGTATGGAAAAATCCATGGTGCAGCTCTAGAGAAGTCCTATAGACTCGCCCAAATAGAACACTGTCCTTTCTGTTGGGTAGGACATTTGGCAGTAGCAGGATGAAACTTGTAAAAGCACTAATCTTGTAACTGATCTTGTAATGACGATATTAAAATTATATTCTCTACAAGGCAGACACATACGGTAATATACTGCTCTTGATGTAAAAGTACCGTATATACTTGTGTATAAGCCGACCCGTGTATAAGCCAACCCCCCTACTTTTGCCCCAAAAATCTGGAAAAACCTATTGACTAGTGTATAAGCCGAGGGTGGACCCCAGCACAGGTATACAGCCCCCAGCAGTGTGGTATACAGGCCCCCCCCAGTGGTATACAGGCCTCCCCAGTGGTAGTATACAGCAGCCCCAGTGGTAGTATACAGCAGCCCCAGTGGTAGTATATAGCATCCCCAGCAGCCCCAGTGGTAGTATACAGCAGCCCCAGTGGTAGTATACAGCAGCCCCAGTGGTAGTATATAGCATCCCCAGCAGCCCCAGTGGTAGTATATAGCAGCCCCAGCAGCCCCAGTGGTAGTATATAGCATCCCCAGCAGCCCCAGTGGTAGTATACAGCAGCCCCAGTGGTAGTATATAGTATCCCCAGCAGCCCCAGTGGTAGTATACAGCAGCCCCAGTGGTAGTATATAGCAGCCCCAGTGGTAGTATAAAGCATCCCCAGCAGCCCCAGTGGTAGTATATAGCAGCCCCAGTGGTAGTATATAGCAGCCCCAGTGGTAGTATATAGCATCCCCAGCAGCCCCAGTGGTAGTATATAGCAGCCCCAGCAGCCCCAGCCAATCCTGGCTCTCAAACTCGTCAAAGCACACAATGCGTGTGAGGTGAGGATATACAAGTCTGCAATCTCATACAGTGACGGCAGACTTATGGATTTGGACCAGACAACCCCTTTTAAATGAATATTATGGTTTTGGCAAATACGAACTAGTCTTTATGTAATGAACCTTAACTACCGTAATTTAAGTTTTCATGATCAGAGACGCTTTTACATAGAGTAAAGTTGGTTTTAAACTCTAGTCTCTTCATACACGAGGTGACTTTGTCCATGTGATTTTCTCAATAGCCTAGGTCAGTGATGGCGAACCTATGGCACGCGTGCCAGGGGTGGCACGCAGAGCCGCTTCCGCTGGCACGCGGCCTCGCCACTACACTGCTGCTTTGATCTGCCGGCGCGCGCCGCGGCGCCGGCAGATCAAAGCTGTGTCGGAGCCAGGGACGTCGCTATGCATTAAGAATCGGGGCTGCAGCCCCGATTCTTATGCATAGAGCCCCGAATCTCGCCGCCCCAGACCCAGCGCCGCTACCAGCTGATAAACTGAAGGGCCGCTCTATCAGATACTGCCTTCGGCAGCTCTTCTCTCCCTGACATCCTATCTCTCCTATTCTGCGGGAACCTGGACTTTTATGTGTGCACTGTGTGTGCTGCAGCTTTTACCCTCCTCCGGGTCCAGTAACTCATAGAGGGGCCGTGTCCACCACATGACAGCTCTCCTGCTTGACAGTCCTCCTGGCAGAAGAGTGGGGGAAGTGCTGAGCTGCTGGGAGCAGGTAAAGCACATGTACACCAGCCTCCACTCCTGCAGCACAGAGGAGTGTGTGTCTCAATGTGTCTGTGTATGTTGTCTGTGTGTTTGTGTGTGTTTGTTGTCTCTATATGTGTGTTTGTGTGTGTGTATGTTGTCTCTATATGTGTGTTTGTGTGTGTGTATGTTGTCTCTATATGTGTGTGTGTATGCTGTCTCTGTGTATGTTGTCTGTGTATGTTGTCTCTATATGTGTGTGTGTGTGTGTATGCTGTCTCTGTGTATATTGTCTGTGTATGTTGTCTCTGTGTGTATGTTGTCTCTGTGTGTGTATGTTGTCTGTGTGTGTATGTTGTCTGTGTGTGTATGTTGTCTCTGTGTGTGTATGCTGTCTCTGTGTGTGTATGCTGTCTCTGTGTGTGTATGCTGTCTGTGTATGTTGTCTGTGTGTGTATGTTGTCTCTGTGTGTATGCTGTCTCTGTGTGTGTATGCTGTCTCTGTGTGTGTATGCTGTCTCTGTGTGTGTATGCTGTCTGTGTATGTTGTCTGTGTGTGTATGTTGTCTCTGTGTGTGTATGTTGTCTGTGTGTGTATGCTGTCTCTGTGTGTGTATGCTGTCTGTGTATGTTGTCTGTGTGTGTATGTTGTCTCTGTGTGTGTATGTTGTCTGTGTGTGTGTGTATGTTGTCTATGTGTATGTTGTCTCTGTGTGTGTGTGTATGCTGTCTGTGTATGTGTGTGTATGCTGTCTCTGTATGTTGTCTGTGTATGTGTATGCTGTCTCTGTGTATGTTGTCTGTGTATGCTGTCTCTGTGTGTGTATGTTGAATGTGTGTGTGTGTATGTTGTCTATGTGTATGTTGTCTCTGTGTGTGTGTGTATGCTGTCTGTGTATGTGTGTGCTGTCTCGGTATGTTGTCTGTGTATGTGTATGCTGTCTCTGTGTATGTTGTCTGTGTATGTTGTCTGTTTGTGTGTGTGTGTGTATATGCTGTCTCTGTGTATGTTGTGTGTGTATGTTGTCTCTGTGTGTGTATGTTGTCTCTGTGTGTGTGTATGTTGTCTCTGTGTGTGTGTGTGTATGCTGTCTCTGTGTATGTTGTGTGTGTATGTTGTCTCGGTGTGTGTATGTTGTCTGTGTGTGTGTATGTTGTCTCTGTGTGTGTGTATGCTGTCTCTGTTGTCTCTGTGTGTGTGTATGTTGTCTCTCTGTGTGTGTGTATGTTGTCTGTGTATGCTGTCTCTGTGTGTATGTTGTCTCTGTGTGTGTATGTATGTTGTCTCTGTGTGTGTGTATGCTGTCTCTGTGTATGTTGTCTGTGTGTGTGTGTGTATGCTGTATCTGTGTATGTTGTCTGTGTATATTGTCTCTGTGTATGTGTGTGTTGTGTGTGTATGTTGTCTCTGTGTGTGTGTGTGTGTGCTGTCTCTGTGTATGTTGTCTGTGTATGTTGTCTGTTTGTGTGTGTGTGTGTATATGCTGTCTCTGTGTATGTTGTCTGTGTATGTTGTCTCTGTGTGTGTGTGTGTGTGTGTATGCTGTCTCTGTGTATGTTGTCTGTGTATGCTGTCTCTGTGTGTGTATGTATGTTGTCTCTGTGTGTGTGTGTATGCTGTCTCTGTGTATGTTGTCTGTGTGTGTGTATGCTGTATCTGTGTATGTTGTCTGTGTATATTGTCTCTGTGTATGTGTGTGTTGTGTGTGTATGTTGTCTCTGTGTGTGTGTGTATATGCTGTCTCTGTGTATGTTGTCTGTGTATGTTGTCTCTGTGTGTGTGTGTGTGTATGCTGTCTCTGTGTATGTTGTCTGTGTATGCTGTCTCTGTGTGTGTATGTTGTCTGTGTGTGTGTGTATGCTGTCTGTGTGTGTATGTTGTCTCTGTGTGTGTGTATGTTGTCTCTGTGTGTGTGTGTATGCTGTCTCTGTGTATGTTGTCTGTGTATGCTGTCTCTGTGTGTATGTTGTCTCTGTGTGTGTATGTATGTTGTCTCTGTTGTGTGTATGCTGTCTCTGTGTATGTTGTCTTGTGTGTGTGTGTATGCTGTATCTGTGTATGTTGTCTGTGTATATTGTCTCTGTGTATGTGTCGTGTTGTGTTGTATGTTGTCTCTGTGTGTGTGTGTGTGTGCTGTCTCTGTGTATGTTGTCTGTGTATGCTGTCTCTGTTGTGTATGTTGAATGTGTGTGTGTGTATGTTGTCTATGTGTATGTTGTCTCTGTGTGTGTGTATGCTGTCTGTATGTGTGTCTGTCTCTGTTGTTGTTGTGTTGTGTATGCTGTCTCTGTGTATGTTGTCTGTGTATGTTGTCTGTTTGTGTGTGTGTGTGTGTATATGCTGTCTCTGTGTATGTTGTGTGTGTATGTTGTCTCTGTGTGTGTATGTTGTCTCTGTGTGTGTGTATGTTGTCTCTGTGTGTGTTGTGTGTTGTGTGTATGCTGTCTCTGTGTTATGTTGTGTGTGTATGTTGTCTCGGTGTGTGTATGTTGTCTGTGTGTGTGTATGTTGTCTCTGTGTGTGTGTATGCTGTCTCTGTTGTCTCTGTGTGTGTGTATGTTGTCTCTCTGTGTGTGTGTATGTTGTCTGTGTATGCTGTCTCTGTGTGTATGTTGTCTCTGGTGTGTGTGTATGCTGTCTCTGTGTATGTTGTCTGTGTGTGTTGTGTATGCTGTATCTGTGTATGTTGTCTGTGTATATTGTCTCTGTGTATGTGTGTGTTTGTGTGTATGTTGTCTCTGTGTGTGTGTGTGTGCTGTCTCTGTGTATGTTGTCTGTGTATGTTGTCTGTTTGTGTGTGTGTGTTAATGCTGTCTCTGTGTATGTTGTCTGTGTATGTTGTCTCTGTGTGTGTGTGTGTGTGTGTGTATGCTGCTCTGTGTATGTTGTCTGTGTATGCGTCTCTGTGTGTGTATGTATGTTGTCTCTGTTGTGTTATGCTGTCTCTGTGTATGTTGTCTGTGTGTGTGTGTGATGCTGTATCTGTGTATGTTGTCTGTGTAATTGTCTCTGTGTATGTTGTTTGTGTGTGTATGTTGTCTTGTGTGTGTGTGTATATGCTGTCTCTGTGTATGTTGTCTGTGTATGTTGTCTCTGTGTGTGTGTGTGTATGTGTCTCTGTGTAGTTGTCTGTGTATGCTGTCTCTGTGTGTGTATGTTGTCTGTGTTTAGCTGTTGTGTGTATGTTGTCTCTGGTTGTTTGTCTCTGTGTGTGTGTGTATGCTGTCTCTGTGTTGTTGTTGTGTATGCTGTCTCTGTGTGTATGTTGTCTCTGTGTGGTATGTATGTTGTCTCTGTGTGTGTGTATGCTGTCTCTGTGTATGTTGTCTGTGTGTGTGTGTGTATGCTGTATCTGTGTATGTTGTCTGTGTATATTGTCTCTGTGTATGTGTGTGTTGTGTGTGTATGTTGTCTCTGTGTGTGTGTGTGTGTGCTGTCTCTGTGTATGTTGTCTGTGTATGTTGTCTGTTTGTGTGTGTGTATATGCTGTCTCTGTGTATGTTGTGTGTATGGTTGTCTCTGTGTGTGTATGTTGTCTCTGTTGTGTGTATGTGTCTCTGTGTAGTTGTGGTATGCTGTCTCTGTGTATTTTGTTGTATGTTGTCTCGGTGTGTGTATGTTGTCTTGTGTTGTAGTTGTCTCTGTGTGTGTGTATGCGTCCTGTTAGTCTCTGTGGTGTGTATTTGTCTCTCTGTGTGTGTGTATTTTCTTCTGTAATGTATGTCTCTGTGTGTATATGCTGTCTCTGTGTATGTCTCTGTGTGTGTAGTTGTCCTGTGTGTGTATATGCTGTCTCTGTGTATGTTGCTCTGGGTGTGTGTATTTGTCTCTGTGTGTGTAATGTTGTCTCTGTGTATGCTGCTCTGTGGTATGTTGTCTCTGTGTGTGTGTATGCTGTCTCTGTGTATGTGCTGTTATGTTGTCTCTGTGGTGATGTGTCTGTGTGTATGTGTCTCTTGTGTGTATTTGTCCTGTGGTGATGTATGTCTCTTGGTGTAGTGTTTCTGTGGTGTGTATGTTGATCTCTGTGTGTGTGTGTGTATGCTGTCTCTGTGTATGTTGTCTGTGTATGTTGTCTCTGTGTGTGTATGTTGTCTGGTGTGTGTATGTTGTCTGTGGTATGTTGTCTGTGTGTGTGTGTGTTGTGTCTCTGTGTGTGTGTGTATGTTGTCTCTGGGGTTGTGTCTCTGTGTGCGGTTGTGTGTGTGTGCGGGTTGTGTGTGTGTGTGGGTTTTGTGTGTCTTGTGTGTGTGTGTGTGTGTGTGGGTTTTGTGTGTGGGTTTTGTGTCTCTGTGTGTGGGTTGTGTCTCTGTGTATTTAGGATATATTTTGAGTATACTGAAGTGTGCATATACACATGTTCTGTGTTTTTGATGTTACCTGCGGTGCATCTGTTAATAGTATGTGTGTACTCTGGACATGTATGATGTATGTAATGAGCATGTGTTGTCCAGTACATGTGTGCTGTATATAATGTAATTTAACCCTTTCACCACCTTTGACATTCATATACTTCAAAGTATAGGGAGGCTGCTATAATACTGCTGGGGCCTGTATATACCACTGGGGGGAGGCTGCTGTATACCACTGGGGCTGCTGTAATACTGCTGGGGCCTGTATATACCACTGGGGAGGCTGCTGTATACCACTGAGGCTGCTGTAATACTGCTAGGGCCTGTATATACCACTGGGGAGGCTGCTGTATACCACTGGGGCTGCTGTAATACTGCTGGGGCCTGTATATACCACTGGGGAGGCTGCTGTATACCACTGGGGCTGCTGTAATACTGCTGGGGCCTGTATATACCACTGGGGAAGCTGCTGTATACCACTGGGGCTGCTGTAATACTGCTGGGGACTGTATATACCATTGGGGAGGCTGCTGTATACCACTGGGGCTGCTGTAATACTGCTGGGGACTGTATATACCACTGGGGAGGCTGCTGTATACCACTGGGGCTGCTGTATATACTGCTGGGGCCTGTATATATCACTGGGGAGGCTGCTGTATACCACTGGGGCTGCTGTAATACTGCTGGGGCCTGTATATACCACTGGGGAGGCTGCTGTATGCCACTGGGGCTGCTGTAATACTGCTGGGGCCTGTATATACCACTGGGGCTATTTTTTCCTTAACACAATAGATAGAACTGTAGTATCGTATTGGCACTTCGCCACAAATAATTTCGTTTTGGGTTGCGGTTTGGGCACTCGGCCTCAGAAAGGTTCGCCATCACTGGCCTAGGTGTTGTCCAGAACTGACAAGTTGATAATCTATCCTTAGGATACTCACCATCAATAATCAGCTCTTACGCTATCAACCTGATATAAAGTCTATGGAGATGCAACTGCATAGCTCTGTATACTGTGTGGTGGTGTTTCCCAGGATAATGAAGCTTGGCTCCCATTTAGTTCAATAGGAGATGAGCTGCAATACCCCCCAAAAAAGCCATTACTCTGTGCATAGAGCCATGTTGTTCTTGCTCTGTACACTATTAACATTCAGCCACTGACTGAGTTTATAATCTAAACTGATCGGTGGAGGTGCCAGATGGCAGATTGTTATTGATCAATATCACACTGGATAACCACTTTTAGACTTTGTGCATACATTGACTATTTGTAGCCAAAACCCAGGAGTGGGATAATTACTGGTGAGGTATAATAGAAACACATCACCACTTCTGAATTTATCACCCACTCCTGGTTTTGGCTGCAAATACTGAGGTAAAAAACTCACCTAAGGATTTGTAGCCAAAAGGTCACGTGCACACGTTCAGTATTTGATGAGTTTTTTACCTCAGGATTTGTAACCAAAACCAGGATTGGGTGATAAATACAGAAGTGGTGCAGGTGTTTCTATTATACTTTTCCTTTGATTGCTCCATTCCTGGGTTTTGTCTACAAATCTTGAGGTAAAAAACTCATCAAATAATCAGCCTGTGCACGTGGCCTAATACTCATGTGACCGAGGTCTGAGTGAAATTGTGTCTCATAGGCTCCTGTGCTGTTCATGTTGTGAAAGTTAAGTTATAAACTTGAACTTTATGGAACATTTTGAAAGTCTTGTCTAAATTTGAATTAATTCGCCCTCATAGAGTATTGCATTGTGATACAATTGGAATCAAACATCTCTGCACATGATGATAGGGGAGGGAGTAATAAGATTTCAGTCATAACCGGTATCGCTCAGTAATAATAATGGGTATTAAAAGTAATATGGACCATTGGAAACTGTGAGCAAACTGTACCCGTCATATACATATGAAAAGTATTTGGACTTCTATGCTCGTACCCTAGATATCAGTTGGTTTCTGCCCGACCTATGACAGCAATCAGGGATGTTCAGCTGTGAGACTGGTATCAATACAACAGGCAGAAATAACATGATTGACGAGAGGGTTTTACTCTGGGCCTGTGACTTCTGGCCCCCGGAATTGTAACATTACCCCATTGTTATTCATATTTAAGGTCTGATGCCAGACTGCATAGAGATGATATTGATATATGCTTCAGCAAAACTCTGAACTCCTGCAAGGTTCCTCAGATCCGTTATGCCAGTGTGGAGCGTCTCCTGGAGAGATTGACGGACTTGCGCTTCCTCAGCATTGATTTTCTCAACACTTTCCTACACACCTACAGGATATTCACCACCGCTTTTGTAGTGCTGGAAAAACTAGCTGATATTTACAAGAGACCTTTCACGTCAATACCAGTCAGGTAACTCCAACAGCCACATCTCAAATTGGTTTGTTATTTTTATAGTATAATTCACTCAATTCTCGCATGTAAAGTGCAGTGATTACGGCTTATGAGCATTTTACACCCTTTATTTAATGTCATAGCGTCTTAATGTGTATAATTACTGCAGATTCAAGTGCTAGTTTATTTTTTAAGATTACAGATTTTATCTATTGCTTATTTGATGTATTTAATACTTTTTTAAGAATCAATAGACTAGTGTTGAGTGGGCAGCAAAATATTTGTAATCACTATACACGCAACGAGTACTTTGTAATACTCGTGTCCTTGTTCGAATAGCGAGTCCAATGTTGGACAATAAGTGATAGGCTCCGCCCACACACATCTGGCCATAAATCGAGCATTTCCACGGGAGGGTGGGCTTTTCAAGTTTTCACTGCATACAACACATTGCTGTGCCCTCCAGAGAGCCTAACACTCAATCTGTCCTCACTGGGACGCCGACTGCCTTTGTGTACTGACGGGAGCTGGCAATATGTGTCAGATTGTTCATGATCGAGACATCACTCACGTGTATCAGAGTTATTTGCCGAGTAACGAGTATCACGAATACCGTACTATCAGTGCGAGAAGAGAGTAGTAACGATTACACTCACTCATCACTAGCGTTGACCAATTGATATTTTTCTGCATGACTGTACACTAAAATTAGACAGTTTGGATCCATTATGTTTCTTTGTCTCTGATATCTAGGTTGTTATAGTTCCAGATAAAAAATATTGAAAAAAAGATCTACTGATAAATTGGCTCCGTAAAATTTGTTTTCTTTTCCTAGATCTTTAGAGTTGTTTTTTGCATCTAGCCAAAGCCTAGATGGGAAGTCGCCACATCTGTGCCGCAAGTTTTCTTCTCCACCTCCATTGTCCCTTTCTAGAACATCGTCACCTGTCAGGGCAAGAAAACTGTCGCTAAACTCGCCCTTAAATTCACGAATTGGGGCTTTAGACTTATCCACATCCTCCAGTGCAAGCAGCCCGACCTCAGTATTCAGCCCTGCAACCTCTCCACCACCCAGCACTGGCAAAGTACCCCTGGATGGTAAAGTACCCCTGGACCTCAGTAAAGGACTCTCCTCACCAGAACAAAGCACGGGATGCCTTGATGAGAATTCAGAGAACCCACGAATTGATTTATGTAACAAGCTACGGAGGAGCATTCACAGAGGTAACAAAAAGGTCTTTCACGTAAATATGAAAAGTGGTTGATAAAGTAAGTTGATCTTTGCAGTTTTCGATATCTTTAAATAATAAATCTTAGTTGATTAATTGGGCAACTAATTACAGGTGCATCTTAATGAATTAGAATATCATCAAAAAGTTAATGTTTTTCAATAATTCAATACACAAAGTGAAACACGTATATTATACACAGTCATTACAGAGTGATCTATTTCAAGTGTTTATTTATGTTAATGTTAATGATTGTGACATACAGACAAGAAAACCCAAAGGTCATCTCTGAAAATTAAAGTAGGGAAGATGAAGAGTCTGATAGATAAAATATTACCTAAATAGGTATCAAAGTCTTCACATTGTGTGGTTGTGAGAGTCACAACCACTATAAGAGCATATTACGGTTGCTGGAGTCCCCAGCATGGTGCATATAGAGTAGGGTGGATGAAGGGTTAAAAACTGCCATATTCTACGAGACATAAAATGGTTATATAATATTGATTTATTAGTCAATGTGTTTCAGGGCTCCCTGGCCCCTTCCTCAGGACAAATCAATATATCATATTGCCATGTTTCAGGGCATCCTGAAATACCTTGACTAATAAATCAACATTATATTCACCCTTTGAGGTCTCATGGAAAATGGCAGCATGGTTTTTAACCCTTCGTCCTCCCTACTTTAATTTTCTGAGATATTGATGACCATTGGGTTTTTATTGGCTGTAAGCCATAATCATCAACATTAACAGAAAAAAACACTTGAAATAGATCACTCTGTTTAAATGACTCTATATACCGTAATATATGTGTTTTACTTTTTGTATTGAATTACAAAAAAAATTACCTTTTTGATGATATTCTAATTCATTGAGATGGACCTATAATTATTATATCGTATATTTTAGTGTTTTCTACCCATTTTGACCAAATGCTCTTTTTTCCATTTAAATTGAAGTGCACCTCCTAGCTGCTAATGTTTTCTCTCTTTTTCTGGAAAACTAGCTTTAGGAATGGTTTGGAGCACTGACTTGATAAATCTTTGATATTCTGTGTTTTTCTTTTTAAGTACAGAGACTTTTATTGTCCTGTTAAAGGCAATCTGTCATCAAGTTCTATTCCTCAAAAGTGATATTGATTCTGCTCTATTGGAGAAAGGAGAATAAAACCAGTTTTTACTGTTTCAAACTAAAATAGAGAAATGATCCACTGCCTTGAAAGTGTACATCTGATATTGTATGTATTGATATCATTTCAGCTGCTGTCTTAGAATCGGCATCACTAGACCGGTCCATGACTGAAAGTAACGCTGCTCCGGACACAGCTGAAAATTCTCCATGTCGATCTCCATCAACTCCACGACACCTCCGGTACCGTCCGGCAGGAGGTAATAGCATCTTACCTGTACAGTTTATTAAATTCCTTGGCTTTTAGGGACAAATATTGGACACACAGACCTCACATCTGCAGGTATTACTGGGAGGGACATGAGAGACATTTGTAATTAGGAACAGGTTATAATCTGTAGAACATGAACATGAAAGAAGCAACAAAGATCTTGACTTCAGCTTTTGACAAAGTATCTCATACCATCCTTATTGAAAACTAACCAAGCATGGAATGCACAAGACAACTGTTAAGTGAATTCATAACTAGCTTAGTGATCGGACCCAAAGAGTGGTCATAAATGGCTTGCACATCCAGTTGGAAGAATCTCTTAAGTGGGGTAACACTGAGCTCTGTCTTGGGTCGTTTGCCATCCAATATCATAATCAACATTATTAACAGATTAAATTTACTGATGACACAAAGCTTGGAGGGATAGCTAATACTAGGGAAGAAAGAGAGGATTCAAAGCGATCTAAACAAACTGAAACAGTGGGCAGCAGCTGACAGAATGGTTTATAAGGCTGAAGGCACACTGGCGTGAGAGTCACACAAATGCCAAGCGAGAAAAACTCGCTTGCACTCGGACCAGTATCCGTAATTGATACTGACCCATTAACGTGTTTTACTCTCATTGCACTTGCCTTGCGAGAGAAATGCGAGTGCAATCGCAGCATGCTGCGATTGCACGTGATTTCCTCACGCGAGTGGCCATTAAAAGTATATGGGTGCAAGTCAAACTCGCACCCATATAGCACACTGTGCGATAGTCACACGCGTGTGCCAAAAATATTGCCTCAAACTATAGCTGTCAAAGCCGCGGAGTTTGAATTTGCCGGTTTCCTGGTACAGTAAGCAATAAGGTTATCCCACTGTCACAGCAGCGTGGAAAGATCACTGATTAAAACACATCCGCTGTCCAAATGTAACAATTCCAGGGGTTAATCAGCACATTTACCCCCTCTGCAGGCTCTATGCGGCATGTCAGCACAGACCCTGCAGAGAGGGTTAATAAGCCGGCTTCTGCAGGTTTAACACATGTTTCTGTGGTGGCAGCATGTGTCCAGAGAGTGTCCACACTCCCTGGACACATGTTGTCATCATACACTGGCTGTACAGGGGTTAATAGATGTATAACATAAAACCGCTAATTGTC
>JARQOC010001678.1:0-36758 GCA_033576535.1 Allobates femoralis
TAGATGATGAGACACAGTTGCCAACAAGCAAAGTTGTTAAGTCAACAATTCAGGAGGATCAAAAAGTAGAAGTGGAAGATGAGGTAGTGGAGGATGAAGTCACTGACTCAACCTGGGAAGGTGCCATGCAGAACAAGGACAGCTGTGTATAGGGGGATCTATAAAAATGAAAATGAGCATAGGGTCTTGACTCACCGCCGGCCCGTGGACGCCGGTTTAGACAGGCTGTAGCTCCTTCCTCCTTGTCACGGGTGGGCCGCGCCTGCCAGTAGTGAGGCTCGGTTGAGTGCAGATCAAAAGTTGAAGACGTCTTGTAGGAACAGATTAAAGGGGTTAATTTATTCGTGACGCCACCTATGAGTAGTTCGGTAATCGTTACCGACGCTGCGGAACATCCGGGGGATGGACAGCAGCAAGATGGAACTCTCCCCACAGGCTGAGCGGTGATCCCCGGAGGCTGGAGCTGCTTAAGATGTTGTGCGGCAGCTGCGGTTACCTTGTGTGCGGACGGATGCAATCATAAGGAAGCACGGACACTGAAAGTCTCTGTAACGGGTCTTTACTGTAACCAGCAGGCAGTACATGGCATACAGTTAACGGGTAGCAGACCGGGCGGACTCAGCAGTGATAGGTGTCCCTCAGAGATCCGTAGTGTTCCTCCATTCTAACTAAGTATTCGCCATTGTCGCCCAGGAATACCAGGTCGGGTACGGGGAGGCTGCTTCAATCCCTATCCAAGATGTATGTTATGGATGTTCTGGGAGCCTTGGGTCCCTCGGTGGGTACACCGCTGGTTAGACGACTGGAAGTTGGCTGGTGGTGGGGTGCTCCTGTGAAGCTGCTCCTCCACGCTTCTGGTTCGCGTAGCAGAGGTGAACTGCTGCCAGCTTCGGTACCAGTGAACCGGCTGTGAGTTGGGCACGGGGATCTTTTGGAACCCGTGGTTGGTGATGCCCGATCCCGGTTGTTGAGGCCTCAGGTGCTAACACCCGACCGGTGACGGCCCGGGGGCTGCACGGTGGTGCGGAGCCCCCGCTCCTACTCCAAGTTCAAGTCGGTGTCTCTTGTCTAGACTCGACTCTAAGGCTGGCTTCACATTTGAGTATGGAGCGCTGCGTACCAAACGCAGCCAAACGCTTGCGCACATGAATTCCTATGTTTAACATAGGAACGCATGTGCCTGCGTATGGCTGCGTTTGGCAGCATTTGCGTTCGGATGCGCATAATTTATGTGCCCTCCGACCGCGCTCCAAACGCAGCTTGCAGCATTTTTTTGTGCGTTCGCGGCGCTTGCTCTATCCGCAAGCGCCTGCAAGCGAATAAAAAATGCATTGAGCTCAATGGATCCTCAGTGTCCTCTGCATGACACTGCAGGAGAACGCTGCGGATCTCATTGAGATCTCTCCCGGTGGCCGCCGGTGATGTCACAGGAGATCACCGACAGCCACCGGGAGATCAGCTCAGCCTCTGATGTTCACCTCCTCCCCGCCGCCGGTAATCTGCTAGCGGTGTCGGCGGGGAGAAACAGCTGATGTGACAGCTGTTTGAATCTTCCCGCGCCGACATCTCCTCTTGGTGTCGACGCGGGAGATTCAAACAGCTGTCAAATCAGCTGTTTCTCCCCGCCGACACGTCCCGGAGCTTACCGGCGGCGAGGAGGCGGAGATCTCCGGCGCTGATCTCCGCCCCCGGACACCGCTAATTGGCTGCCGGGCTGCACAGTGATGTGTCCGCAGGCGGACATTATCCGCTACGGACACATCAAAATGTCCCTGCTTTTGACTGCGTTTGTGTCTGCATGCCATCAGCATGCAGACACAAACGCAAATGTGAAGCCAGCCTAACTCCAACTCCAACTAATCTAGACTAACTGTACTTCTCCTACACTACCCTTACACTCCGCCCACCAGGACCTTGGATTGGCCCTCTATGTTAAGTGATGCATGTAGGGTTTTTGGATCTCTAAGTTAACCATATGGCTGCTGAGTCGGAGAATATTGCGGCTGCTTTTATGGCTGCAATACCCTCCTGTGACGCACTCGTTGCGGGGCGCCACACTCCCCCTTGGTTAAATTCGCTTGTCCCCAAGCGTCATACTACCCACATTACAGAGGTTTTTATATTTTATAACAGGTAATAAACACTTTTATTAATGACAGGTCATTATTTTGCATAAAAGTGAGGCAAGTAAAATAAACAGGTTAACACATTGCGCGGACCCGGCGGGCGGTCGGCTGTCCTTAGGTAAAAGTTCAGGCTGTAGCCGCCAAGTCGCGGTGTTATTTTGCAAAACAGAAAGAAGTCTCTTGGCAAAAAGTTCAATCAATAAAGTCACTTGTAGAGGGCAGAGTTCCGGACTCGTATAGCGAACCACCCGTCACAGCATACATATCGCTCATAGGTTACAATGTCCCCTCTATATAAGTCTCGGTTAGGATGCCCTCGCGGTAGGTGCGATTCCACATCACGGCGCCCCACAAACACTTCAGTACTCGCACCCTCCTCCCTTACGAATCCCCACCCGGTGGATAAGTTAAAGGTGCTCACCCGTCCGGTTTTATGGAACTCATCAGACAATGGAGGTTGGCGGCGGGCTTCAGCGCGGGCCTGCATGTTGGCGCGCAGCCGAGCGTGCCACTCCTCCCTTCGAATGCGACGTACCTCTTCGTCGGAGTGGTGCGGCGTGTGGATAAAGTCACTACGGCGTGCTGGTTGTTGAACGGCTTGAGTCTGGTGGGCAGTCTGAAGCGGAGCCCGGTTGAACGGAACCGGAGAAGATGTTGCTGCGGCGGCACCCGACCAGCGTACCCGAGCAGATCGCCCGGCAGAAGGATCCTTGGTGTCTCCCCAGGCGAACCCGGTGTAGAGGTCCTCAGCTGGGCTGTAGGTCTCGTCGTCATCCTCCTCGATCTCTCCCTCGATGACCACGTCGGGCTGCTCGGCTGACGGAGATGGTGGAATGGAATCCTCTGGGTCGATGGGTGGCTGTGCTGCAAAGTTCTTCTCGAGGTCGTCTTGCAGGGCTTCCAGGCTGCCTGCCTCTTCTTCTGTAGCAGCGGGAAGTCGTGTTTCAATCCCGGTCACCAGGTAGGCCTCGGTAATTGCAGAGGAGACCTCCGGATCAGGGAGAGAAACAGGCGACAGTTTCGGCAGTGATGAAACTAGTCGCGGGTTCCGCAAGTGGAACCAGGTAAGTATTCGTTTCTTCTGTGGAGCAAGTTGCAAGCTCCGGCTCAAACACGGTCGCAGTACCAGGCTTTGGAGCAGGGATAAGCGGTGGTCTCTACCGGAATGACACAGTTTTTTGGTTCTGGAGACGAGGCTGGACAAGTGGTCGGCGTGGGCGAGGCGGTGCTGAAACTTGAGATGTCGTCCGGCCCTGGAGTGGTTGTATCCGAGCGGCTCTGCTGCATCGCACGATGTAATCTGCTGCCCAAGCTTGCACTCCAACTGCGGATGGTCCATTCTACGGTTTCTAGGAGCCGTACCCGGAGGTCTTGGAGAGCTTCTTGCCAGAAGTCGGGGCTGCCGTTGATATTGAGGACAGGACCCGGACCCGGATGGCCTATTGCTGCTCTAGCCTCGGCTTCCACTTCTTGCATCAGGTCTCTCAGTCTTAAGCTGGCCATTCTCTTCTTTGGAGGGAACTACACCCGTCTCTACTTGGTAGCTGTACTGGTGAAGAGCTGGTGAAGAACGGTCTGTCTGACACTCCCATTTCCTTTGGGCTTCTGTAGTCCAATCGTGGGAAAAGTCTTTGGGGTCCGCCCCCATGGTTGATTCGAGCAATCAGGGCGGACAAAGAGTTTTGGCGCCTTTGCCTTTAGCCCTCCCACGATGAGGGGCGGTGGCTCACCCCTGGGCTTGCACGTGGCGGATCCTTATGGCTGGAACGCCATCTTGGGCGCCATCTTGGCCCACGGTGAAAAGGCGGGAAAGTTCTTTTAGGGACGAACATAGTCCAAATTGTAGACATTAAAGTAATTTTTAAGCACATTATACCCGTTAGGGAACGGGCCTGCTCGTATCCTGTTCGTGAACGCCAAGTTCTGACTCACCGCCGGCCCGTGGACTCCGGTTTAGACAGGCTGTAGCTCCTTCCTCCTTGTCACGGGTGGGCCGCACCTGCCGGTAGTGAGGCCCGGTTGAGTGCAGATCAAAAGTTGAAGATGTCTTGTAGGAACAGATTAAAGGGGTTAATTTATTCGTGACACCACCTATGAGTAGTTCGGTAATCGTTACCGACGCTGCGGAACCTCCGGAGGATGGACAGCAGCAAGATGGAACGCTCCCCACAGGCTGAGCGGTGATCCCCGGAGGCTGGAGCTGCTTAAGATGTTGTGCGGCAGCTGCGGTTACCTTGTGTGCGGATGGATGCAATCATAAGGAAGCACGGACACTGTAAGTCTCTGCTTTGTCTCATCTGTCCATAGAATACTTTTCCAGAACTGAGCTGGCTTCTTGAGGTGTTTTTCCGCAAATTTAACTCTGGCCTGTCTATTTTTGGAATTAATGAATGGTTTGCATCTAGATGTGAACCCTTTGTATTTACTGTCATGGAGTCTTCTCTTTACTGTTGACTTAGAGACAGATACACCTACTTCACTGAGAGTGTTCTGGACTTCAGTTGATGTTGTGAACGGGTTCTTCTTCACCAAATAAAGTATGCGGCGATCATCCACCACTGTTGTCATCCGTGGGCGCCCAGGCCTTTTAGAGTTCCCAAGCTCACCAGTCAATTCCTTTTTTCTCAGAATGTACCCAACTGTTGATTTTGCTACTCCAAGCATGTCTGCTATCTCTCTGATGGATTTTGTCTTTTTTTTCAGCCTCAGGATGTTCTGCTTCACCTCAATTGAGAGTTCCTTTGACCGCATGTTGTCTGGTCACAGCAACAGCTTCCAAATGCAAAACCACAGACCTGGAATCCACCCCTGACCTTTTAACTACTTCATTGATTACAGGTTAACGAGGGAGACGCCTTCAGAGTTAATTGCAGCCCTTAGAGTCCATTGTCCAATTACTTTTGGTACTTTGAAAAAGAGGAGGCTATGCATTACAGAGCTATGATTCCTAAACCCTTTCTCCGATTTGGATGTGGAAACTCTCATATTGCAGCTGGGAGTGTGCACTTTCAGCCCATATTATATATATAATTGTATTTCTGAACATGTTTTTGTAAACAGCTAAAATAACAAAACTTGTGTCACTGTCCAAATATTTCTGGCCCTAACTGTATTCTAAATGATAATTTTCATTCTGTTTGTTTGTTATGTGCAGGGAGATTTTGGAGTTGTGTTTCTGAATTGCGTTAGGGAAAAAGAAAACAAAAATGTTTAAAATTAATATATTTCCGTAATTGACATATTTTAATTAAAATATTCCCACAATATTTAGAAAGTATTAAAGACGAAATATTAATGAAAAACCTCAATTAAAAACTATTTTTAATGCTATTAAAATGTTTGTGTAAATACATAAGATCTATATGTACCGTATATACTCGCATATAAGCCGAGTTTTTCAGCCCAGAAATTGGGCTGAAAAGTCCCCCCCTCGGCTTATACGCGAGTCACTGTATACTGTATACAATGTATACAGTATACATTGCCCCCCCATCAGTATACAGGACCCCCCCCCCCCTTGTTTAGCAATCCTGTAAAGGAAGAGATTAGTATACTTATCCCTCCGCTGTCCCGCCGCCATCGCGCGTCTTCCGTCTTCTTCCGTCTTCCTCCGGTCGGCGCAGGCAATGACGTCATTGTCTGCGTGCCAGAGGAGGAAGACGGAAGGCGCTGGATGAAGAAGGAGGAGCGCGATGATGGCGGCGGGACAGCGGCAGCGGGACAGCGGAGGGATAAGTATACTAATCTCTTCCTTTACAGGATTGCTACCCAAGTGGGGGGGGGCCTGTATACTGATATGGGGGGGGCTGCTGTATATACCTCTGGGGCTGTATATACCTCTGGGTCTGCTGTATACTACCTAAGGGCTGCTGTATACTATCACAAGGGCTGCTGTATACTACCACTGGGGCTGCTGTATATACCTATGGGGCTGTATATACCTCTGGGGCTGCTGTATACTACCACAAGGGCTGCTGTATACTACCACGGGGCTGCTGTATATACCTCTGGGGCTGTATATACCTCTGGGGCTGCTGTATATACCTCTGGGGCTGCTGTATACTACCACTGGGGCTGCTGCTGTATATACCACTGGGGCTGCTGCTGTATACTACCATTGGGGCTGCTGCTGTATACTACCACTGGGGCTGCTGTATATACCTCTGGGGCTGCTGTATACTACCACTGGGGCTGCTGCTGTATATACCACTGGGGAGGCTGCTGTATACCACACTGCTGGGGGCTGTATATGTCTGACACCCAGCCCGGGCGCCGGACCTTTCCTGTTGCAGGCCTCTGTAGCTTTCGCCTCCTTGTCACGGAACCGTGCCTGCCAGTGCGGGGCCCGGTGGTGCAGATTGAAAAAATAAAGACGTCTTTAGGTGAACAGATTAAGGGGTTAATTTGTCGTGACGCCACCTATGAGAGTTTCGGTAACTTTACCGACGCTGCTGGGCCTCCGGGGGATGGAATGCAGCAAGATGGAACGCTCCCCACAGACTGAGCGATGATCCCCAGAGGCTGGAGCTGCACAAGATGTTCTGCAGCAGCTGCGGTTACCTTGTGTGCGGACGGATGCAATCATAAGGAAGCACGGACACTGTAAGTCTCTGTAACGGGTCTTTACTGTAACCAGCAAGCAGTACATGGCATACAGTTAACGGGTAGTGGAACGGGTGGACTCAGCAGTGATAGGTGTCCCTCAGAGATCCGCGGTGTTCCTCCATTCTAGCTACTCTGTGTTGCCGTTGTCGCCCAGGAATACCAGATCGGGTACAGGGAGGCTGCTTCAATGCCCTATCCAAAGTGTACGTTATGGATGTTCTGGGGAGCCTTGGGTCCCTTGGTGGGTACACCGCTGGTTAGACGACTGGAATTGGCGGGTGGTGGGGTGCTCCTGAAAGCTGCTCCTCCACTCCTCTGGTTCGCATAGCAGAGCTGAACTGCTTCGGTACCAGCAATCCGGCTGTAGTTTTGGGCACGGGAGTTTTTGGGAACCTGTATATTAATGCCCAGGCCCAGTTTCAGGGTGCCAAGCATTGACACCGACCGGGAAATGGCCAGGGGGCTGCACGGAACTGTACAGCCCCCTCTCTTAGGTTGCAGAGCTCGTTGGATCAGCTCCTCTCCCTTCCGTGGCCAAGTTAGTTCTCTTTCTCTTCTACTGCCCACACTCCGCCCACCAGGACCTTGATTGGTCCCCTCTACTAGTGATGCATGTGGGGTATGGATCTCTAAGTTAACCATATCACTGCTTAGTCAGAGCATATTACAGCTTCAATTTGGGCTGCAATACACTCTTGTGACGCACTCGTTGCGGGGCGCCACATATACCTGTGCTGGGGTCCACCCTCGGCTTATACACGAGTCAATAGGTTTTCCCAGGTTTTGGGGGCAAAAGTAGGGGGGTCGGCTTATACACGGGTCGGCTTATACACGAGTATATACGGTATATATTTATATATATTTTTTTTATAACACATACACATTTTTACACACATAGAGACATGCATAAGATATATTTTATTCATCTTTTTTATGCAATCATTTACTATGCACTTATCACCAGCATCACAGTTCATCTTTCAAATACCGGGTTGGTATCCTTAGCTAATGACACTGCATCACGGTTAATTCCACCCCCCTTTTGTACACGGGTTCACCCACCCCTTTATCCACATAGCATTAGAGATAATTTTTTCCATTCTTTTTTTCTTTTCCTTCTGTATTTGACCTTTCTCCCTCCAAATTTCCCATGATTATATAGATCTTTACAGCATACTGTTGATTCCTATACAGATCAGTGACAATGCGCTGTTTTTTATTATCTGACAGCGGTTATGATATATTGTTTGTAAACATTGTGACGTCATGACGAGTATCCTCCCCATGCAGTGACGTATTTGGAGGTGGACTGGGATTATATTTTGGCGCTTTTTTGAGTTTAAAAGGATTGTCTGCAGTGTAATCATGTCATTCCCTGAGGAAGGAGCTGGGATTTGAGCTCCGAAACGCGTCGGAAATAAAGTAGATAAAGACTTTATACAAAGCATCCCGGTGTCTTTGTTACATCCTCGAGGCAGCAGCGCGGACCTGGAGGCACTTGGTCCTAGAGCGTGTATAGGGGGAGGCATGCAATGCACTGCAACTGGCAGGCAGAGGCAGTGGGTTGGTCAGAGGGAGAACGCGGATAACTATTCCCTACACAACCAGATCACAGACCAAAGGTTAGGTGTTCAACTGTCTGGCGCTTTTTTAAAGAAAGTGTGGATGAGAAAAGAATGATCATTTGCAATCTGTGCTGTAACAGGATCAACAGGGAGGGACCTGACCACCACCACCAGCACACTCAGGATCATGTCATCAAATCCCTGACTAGGTGAGCCAAACGCCTGGGTTCACAATCAGTGTCTGCGGGTGACACCACTTCCTCTTCCTCTGTGCTACACATTTTCCAATCCCCTGTCCAGGACGCCTTCCATCCTGCAGCTGTCATTGCATGTCTGCAAGCACCTTCAGCAACCACGTCTGATTATTTGCTCCACCGCAGCGTTCAGCTGTGCCTACCCCAAGCCTCGGAACACAAACATAAATACCCAGCCACGCACTAAACACTAAACATGCACATTTCCAGACTGCTTCCCCTGGAAATCTTGCCATATAGATTTGTGGACAATGAGGCATCCTGTGACCTTATGGCGGTGACCATCCTTCGGTGCTTGATCCCCAGACGCCCCTATTTTCCCCGATGTACTGTCCCTTACACTTGAATATTTCCAGAGTTCCAGATCATATATAAACCGGTATTATGTTGTTCTATTTATGATTAAGTCACACAAGTAAATGAATGTTTCTATTTTTATGGGTGCATTAGTGTAATCATATATCGTACAATTGCAGAAATATCAATTATTAACCATTACAAGTGCAATAAAGTGCATTAAATGCTCTAATAAAATGTACTATGCCTTTAATAAAGTTAATGTTATTTCATAATATACAGTATTGTGCAGTTTTAGACATGTGTGAAAAGCAAACGTTCCTTCAAAAATAGATGTTATTAGTTTATTTTTATCAATTAAAATGCAAAGAGAGATCAATATCAAATCAATATTTGGTGACCGCCCTTTGCCTGTAAAACAGCACCAGTTCTTCTAGATACACTGGCACAATGTCAGGGAGTTTGTAAGATTATAATCACATGTATAAGTAACCAATTATACCAAACAGGTGATATTGATCATTATTTTGTCATGTAGGATGAAACACACTCATACAGTGACACATGAACAGTCAAATTCGGCCACAAAGGTGAGGTTTTGGAAGACAGGTTCATTTCACAGGTTATACATCATGAGAAGACTGAGCACAGCAGCAATATACAAGTTGTACTGCATCAACAATCAGGCAAGGATTTCACAGCAGATTGGGGTTTCAAGGTCTGCTGCTCAAGGTATTTTGAAAAAGCTCCAAAAAAATGAGCAATAATGAGAACCATAGATGCAGAGGTCGGCCAAGGAAACGTAGTGTAGCAGATAAAAGACACACCATGCTTACTTCCCTTTGCAATTGGAAGATGTCTAACAGTGTCATCAGCTCAGAACTGACAACAACCAGTGGAACCCAACTACACATGTCTACTTTTCAGTAACGTCTGGCCAGAAGTAGAGTTCATGACAAAATTGCATACAAAAAGCCATAGTTTCTACACGGAAAAAAGGCCAAGCTACTTAACTATTCATGAAAACATAGGAAAGGAACTGGGGTGCCGAAAAATGGCAGCAGGTGCTCTGGACTGATGTGTTAAAATGTTAAAAAAATGGCTGTAACATAAGGAAGTCTCTTTACCGAAGGGCTGGAGAGCAGCACAATAATGGGTGTTTGTAGGCAGCAGTGAACGTGGCTGAGGTTCATTGCAGATTTGGAGCTGCATTTCAGAATATGTAGTTTGGGATTTGGTCAGATGTCTTCAATCCTTAAGGGCCCGTTACATGCTTCAATGTCTCAGCGATCCGACCAACGATCCGACTTGACCTGGATCGCTGGGATATTGTTTAGAGATCGCTGCTGAGGAGTCACACGTATAGATATATTGAACGACGCCGCAACGATTCCGTGACAAGCGAACGATACTTGTGTGGCACCCTGTGTCAGGTCACCACAGACTCCCTTGGGACATGGAAGGATGGTACACAGCGAGTAAACCCCACTAACACACACAACACCTTTCACCCCAGGCCTGTAGGGGGAGCCCCACTGGTTGCCTTAAACCAGTTCTCCCTACAAATATGGGTTCTGGAGGGAGAAACACCAGAGTGTGCAGTCACTACAGAACTGTGAAGAGCTGAGTGAGCTGAGTTGGTACTGGAGCCGTGCTATGCCCATTCCAGTATCCACCTGAGACAGTGGTAGACCCGCAGAGTAGGAGTCACAGGCAGAGGAGAGAGAAACGTGTACAAGAAGGGGGCAGAGGAGTCATACCGACTCACCCCAGCAGAGTTCCGGTCACTGGGTCCGAGCTACAGGGACACAGAGAATAGGCCCTGCAGAGAAACCAGCACTACAAAGGGGGTTTAGCTCCCCGGACACCCGAAGCACCACCAAATGAGAGCCCGGAGTCTAGGCCAGACAGGAAGTCCCATAGAAGTGCCCTCAGTGCAGCAAACTCGGGTGTGGAGGGACACACAGAAAGAGAAGTAACGGTCTGGTCAGGTTTCATGCCTGCCAGACTCTGACAGAACAAGCTGACACAAGGAGGCCTACAACCCTGCTCGCTGCAGAAATCCTGAAGTGTTTACCTCATCTCCGGTCGAGTGTACCCGTCAAGAACACCAGTAAAGGTACCAAAAGACTTTATGTGTGCGTGTCCCTCCTTCCATCTACACCACACTGACCGCGCTACCCTATTACCCTCATCACCATCTATAGCCCCGGGGACCCCCCGCTCGGTTCCACCTAGCTGCCGCACATCACCCCGGAGACCCAAGCAGCGCCGGTGCCATCACCGGACTCCTACGGGTGGTGTCACGACAGACACTTTTATTATTTTACTGCCATCTCCACCTTTTATCCGCATCCTCCGGGCCCACGGCCTCAGGCACCGCCACCCGTGACCTTCCCCAGAGACCGCGCCTGAGTGACCGAGTACCCCAAGGGCCTGGGCTGGACAGAACCTGGTGTCACAAACAGGATCCCGTGACCGGTGTAACCGGGTACTGTGCGCCATTTATTGACTGTGATTGTAAACTGTAAATTTGAATCGCCATTGCTGCGCCACAGAGCGGGAAAGGAAGGGGCGTTACAGTGCAAGGGTGCGAAGATAGGCCCCACCCCACGCTCTGACGAGATCCGCCGGACGCAGCAGGAGGATCCAGAAACTCCCGTGGTGCTCCATTCCCCGCCCGCCGAGCCGAGTAGTTCCGTTGATTTGAAAGAGACTGGCACCGATTAACTAGGGGGGAGCGAAAATGAGTAACCTGGACCCCAGCGACGCAGTAGTCCCGAATGTTAACTCGCCGGTTGCCCCGGCAGGGGCCCAGAACGTACAGCCCCCAGTCGTCAATCCACCCGGCGGCATCATGTTGCCACCGCCGCCTGCACCGGTGGCCCCGATAATGCCGATATCTCTGCCGTACGTCCCGAATGCAGTTGGTTACCCAAGTACAGCGGCAAGCCAGGTGCCCTAGATGAGTTCCAGAGGAAGATATGCACCGTGCTGGATATGTACGCGATGACCGGTAAGCAGAGAGCGTCAGTAGTAATGGGACAGTTAACAGATGCAGCAGAGCTGGAAACCCGAAACTGGTCTGTAGAAGATCAGGAGTCTGTTGAACAAATATTTGCAAAACTAAAGAGAGTTTTTGAGCATCATACTGAATCTGAGTTAAGACTGTTGTTTTATCATTGCAAACAAGGGCCACAGGAGAGTGTCCTAGACTATTCCCTGCGCCTGCAAGAGGCGCTGAGACTCCTTAAACAAGCCGATCCCGGTGGCGTTCGTGATGAAAATAAAACGTTAATTGAACAGTTTGTTATAGGCCTTAGGTTACCCGATGACAGAAAACAAGCGCGCTGGTGGGCTCTTCAAAACCCTGATGCAGAGTTTGCAAAGCTGAAAGAGTTAACGGTTCGGGGACAGCAGCTCCCTGCAGTGCCAGACTTAACCCCACAGCCGGAATGGACTAAAACCCCTCCCGTACCGGAAGCACCTTCTTCATCCCCAGCAGCAGAATCCAGTATGCAGACTGTGACACTCGACCGGTTTGACAGTCTGTGCTCTGAGGTGCGGCAGCTGACTAAAGAGGTGGCGAGGCTCAGAGGTGCAAGGCGACCCAAGACAGAAGCAAGGCCATCAGACAAGATCCAGCTCGCTGACAGCCCCGACGACTTCCCATGGATGAAGAGGAGGACCCCACCGCTTCGAGGGAGACCCACAGATCGCTACAGCGCCGATGGACAGCCCATCTGTCGCAAGTGCGACAAAGAAGGACATGTCTACCGATCCTGTCCTTTAAACGAGCAGCCCCTGGGAGAGGAGGGCCAACCACAGGAGTAGACATTCCAGGCCCGACCAGCTGGGAGCGCAAGTACGTGGGAGACCGACCGTACTTGTCCATCATCATCGACAGCACCGCTACCACTGCATTGGTAGATACCGGATCCCAGGTGACCACCATCACGAGTATCCTCTACAAACGGTTCTGGTCCGACATCAAACTGGAACCTCCAAACCCTGACTTGAACATTGAGGCAACTAATGGGTTGCTTGTTACTATAGAAGGGCAGTGGGAGGCAACAGTAAAGGTGGGGATGGTGCAGTTAAGAAACCAGGGAATCGTAGTAGTAGTAGTGTTGTTTTTGCTCCAACAGAGTGCAGATACCTCTAAGCCAAGCGAGAGAAGGGCTCTTCAGAGGGAGATCCGAGCTCTGGTGTATCAGCAGCAGGTAACAATGTCAAATGGTGAAATTGGTAGTGTACGTGTAACAGACCCAATTGCTATTGTAGTGCTACCAAGAAGTGAAATGATGATATGGTGTCGGGCAGCAGTAGGCCTCAGAGGGCAGGACTACCAGGCAGTATTGGAGCCAGTGATGTCTGACAGTAGTCCTACACTCCTGACAGCCAGGGGGGTGGTTGATGTAAGGAAAGGAAGGGTCCCTGTACGTGTACTGAACTATGATGATGATGAAGTAAAACTGCCAAGGTTTTCCACTGTTGCAAAACTGTACCATGTAGATAACAACGCAATACATGAAGCTAAATCATTCGCTCAGACAGTGTCAGACGAACCCCATTCTTCCAAGGGTCAGCTAGAGAAATGGTGTTAGGAGCTCAGTATAGGAACTGACAACACATCTTCTCACCAGAAAAATGGAGTTTATCGGGTAGTTCGAGAATATGAACAGGTGTTTAGCAAGCATCCACTTGAAATTGGGAGGATTAAAGGGGTACAACATCATATACCCACAGGTGACCATGCACCCATAAAAGAAAGATACAGGCCTATACCACCAGCACACTACCAGAAAGCAAAAGAGATGCTACAGGACATGAAGAATGCAGGGGTCATTAGGGATAGCTGTAGCCCCTGGGCAGCACCGCTAGTCCTGGTTAAAAAGAAAGATGGTAGTATGAAGATGTGCGTAGATTATAGGCAGATCAACAGAGTAACACACAAGGATGCATACCCGTTACCCCGCATAGAAGAGTCACTAGCTGCACTAAAGTCTGCCAATTACTTCTCAACCTTGGATCTTACTAGTGGGTACTGGCAGGTCTCCGTTGCAGAAATAGATCGTGAGAAGACAGCCTTCACGACACCGATGGGGTTATGCGAGTTCAACAGTATGCCATTCGGGTTATGCAATGCACCAGGAGCATTCCAGAGACTAATGGAGTGTTGCCTAGGCCACAGAAACTTCGAGACTGTGCTGCTGTACCTGGACAATGTCATAGTATACTCCCAAACCTATGAAGATCACCTACAACATCTGAGTGAAGTGTTTGAATCGTTGTCCAAGTATGGTATGAAGCTGAAACCGCTAAAATGTCACTTGTTAAAACCCAAAGTCCAGTACCTGGGATTGTGGTCAGTGCAGAAGGCGTAGCACCCGACCTGGACAAGGTTACAGTCATCAAGAACTGGCCAGCGCCAACCACCTTCAAAGAGGTACGTCAATTCTTAGGACTGGTCGGGTACTACAGAAGGTTTATCAAAGGCTACACGAAGATAGCAGCACCCATGCAAGATCGCCTGGTAGATCAATCCAAGAAAGGCAAGATCAGAGGACCTCTGTTCCCGTGGGGACCAGAACAAGAACAGTCTTTCCAGAAACTGAAAGATGCCTTAACGGGAGAAGAGATCCTGACCTACCCTGATTACAACCTGCCGTTCCTGTTATACACAGATGCAAGCAATGAAGGCTTAGGAGCTGTCTTGGCACAGAAACAACAAGGCAAAGAGAAAGTGATAGCCTATGCCAGCAGAAAACTCCGTCCAACAGAGAGGAACCCGGAGAATTACAGCTCTTTTAAGTTGGAGTTCCTAGCCCTGGTCTGGGCAATCACAGAACGTTTCAAGCACTATCTGGTGTCCTCCCCGTTCACAGCTTTCACTGACAACAAGCCTCTAACTCACTTAGAGACTGCAAAGCTGGGAGCCATGGAGCAGCGTTGGATGGCAAGATTGTCAAACTATGACTTCACTGTCAAGTACCGGCCAGGTCACAAGAATGGCAACGCTGATGCCCTGTCCAGAATGCCTAATCTCCCAGACGAAGGAGAAGACATAGATGAACTGGAAGAAATAGAATTGCCAGCTTTCCACTGTACCAATACAGCACCATGTCATCAGGCAAGTCAAAGGCGTAAAGAGAGAACGGTGAACCCGTTATCCCACCTTGACTAGAAAGAGACTCAAGACAGTGACCCGGATGTTAGCTTAATCAAGGAGCTAATAACCAAAGAACACTCCAGTCTGAGTTCAGCTGCTTCACAAGATGCCAAACGTCTATGGAAAGAAAAACGAAAGTTATTCGTCTACCAAGGAAAACTATGCAGACGATACCTTAACCCCAGAACCCACAAACTTATCTGGCAGATAGTAGTTTCAAAAATAGAAGTCAAGATGATCCTAGAAGCTTACCACAATGGTGCAGGACACTTTGGTTGGAAGAAATTAGAGATGCTATTAAAGGACCATTTCTACTGGGTCGCCATGAGAGGTTCTATTGAAAGATGGTGCAAGAACTGTGGACCGTGTCACCTGAGAAGAAAAGACCAGCAAAGCCAGAAGGTTCCGATACAGCCAATCATTACCAAGAGACCTCTTGAAATCGTGGCTCTAGACCATGTGAAGTTAACACCGAGTAGGACAGGTTACACTTACGCACTTACAATGGTTGATCACTACTCCAGATTCCGCATAGTAGTACCAGTCAAAGATTTAACTGCAGAAGTCGCAGCCAAGACTTTCCAGAGTTACTTTTGTCGCCCGCATGGGTATCCAGATCAAGTATTGGCTGATCAAGGACCAGCATTCGAGTCAGAACTGTTCCACGCATTCTTAGGATTGTATGGGTGTAAGAAGATAAGGACCACACCGTATCATCTGCAAACAAATTGTCTGTGCGAGAAGATAAACAACATCGTCATCGATATGTTGAAGACTTTACCACTTGACGAGAGAAATCAGTGGCCAGAAAAGCTACCTGACTTAGTGGATATTTACAATCACATCCCTGTCAGTTCTACCAGCTATGCACCAGCCTACCTAATGCGAGCAAGACAAGGAAAACTTCCAATTGACTTAGAAATGGGAACAGTAGAACCAAGCCAAGATTCTCCAGATGAAGATTGGAATTATCATCGCCAAGAACAATACAGGAAAATTCAGGAAAGTGTTGAGAGAAACCTAGACCAAAGCAGAAGCAAGCAAGAACATGACTTCAACAAATACGCCTCAGCAGAACCCTTAACACCAGGTGAATTAGTTCTCAAGAAAAAGAAAAGCCAATACACTAGATGACCATTGGGAAGCAGAACCCTATACAGTTATGCAATCCAATTTTGACAATTCAAAAACTTGTGTAATCAGCAAAGATGGAGGAACAGCAACTGCAACCGTATCACGAGATCACTTAAAGAGATGCCCTAATCAATTGAAACTCCAACAAGTAACCTATCCCTCAGCAACAGTTGAAGAACCAAAAGAAAAAGTGATTCATACTGAAATTGGAGATCTACCACCAGACTGGCCTCAATACAACGGAGCAGTTATCATACCAGTCATTTCGCTCTATCAACCTGTGGAAAATCAAGTCCCAATTCAACATGTAGAAGAACCAGAACCAATACCAGAACCAGGAAGACCAGAAGAACCCGTTCAATTGCAAGAAGTGCAGCCTGTTGTACCGGAACCAGAGATTCCTATAATCGGTGAACCTGCTAGTCTCACAGTAAGACCAAGAATTCGCAGACAGCTACCTGCATTACCAATCCAAAAAGAAATCAGTACACACGCAACACCTAGTTTACGTAGATCATGTTGCAGTACACAAGGACAGGCCCCATCTAGATATGGAGAGTGGGTGTAAAATGTAAAGGACCATAGTACCTGTTAGCAAAATGTAAATAAGTGACTTTAGTCCGCAAGTGTGAATAGTAGTGTATAGAAGGGTGGAGGAACTGGGCACAGCCCCAAGCATATCAAGTTGGGAATAGAAATTGCCAGGGGTAGAGAAAGTAGGTAAGACCCGGCCTCCTAAGCAGAGACACTCATAGGGAACTTGTGTAAAGTACAAAGTGTGTTAACTCGTAAATGTGTTCAAAGCCATCAGAGACTTTATTGCTGGACTTTACCTTTTTCCCGTTTGTTTGAACCCGGACTACGGTTACAGGACTAGTGTGACCAAAAAAACTGCTTTTTCCCATTTCCCAGCCTGCGGCAGATGGACTAGTGCCGTAAGGACTGCTTTTTCATATTTTTCTTCTTTTTCAGTGATTTTTGTGAATTTTGACTTTAAGACTGTAAATACCGGTTATTAAATGTATATATAAATATTTGAAGTTGTAAACAAAAGCTTTTGCTCAGTCGAGGAGAACTGAGGTTAACTAGGGGGGAATGTGGCACCCTGTGCCAGGTCAGCGCAGACTCCCTTGGGACATGGAAGGATGGTACACAGCGAGTAAACCCCACTAACACACACAACACCTTTCACCCCAGGCCTGTAGGGGGAGCCCCACTGGTTGCCTTAAACCAGTTTCCCCTACAAATATGGGTTCTGGAGGGAGAAACACCAGAGTGTGCAGTCACTACAGAACTGTGAAGAGCTGAGTGAGCTGAGTTGGTACTGGAGCCGTGCTATGCCCATTCCAGTATCCACCTGAGACAGTGGTAGACCCGCAGAGTAGGGGTCACAGGCAGAGGAGAGAGAAACGTGTACAAGAAGGGGGCAGAGGAGTCATACCGACTCACCCCAGCAGAGTTCCGGTCACTGTGTCTGAGCTACAGGGACACAGAGAATAGGCCATGCAGAGAAACCAGCACTACAAAGGGGGTTTAGCTCCCCGGACACCCGAAGCACCACCAAATGAGAGCCCGGAGTCTAGGCCAGACAGGAAGTCCCATAGAAGTGCCCTCAGTGCAGCAAACTCGGGTGTGGAGAGACACACAGAAAGAGAAGTAACGGTCTGGTCGGGTTTCATGCCTGCCAGACTCTGACAGAACAAGCTGACACAAGGAGGCCTACAACCCTGCTCGCTGCAGAAATCCTAAAGTGTTTACCTCATCTCCGGTCGAGTGTACCCGTCAAGAACACCAGTAAAGGTACCAAAAGACTTTGTGTGCGTGTCCCTCCTTCCATCTACACCACACTGACCACGCTACCCAATTACCCTCATCACCATCTATAGCCCCGGGGACCCCCCGCTCTTCCTGTAGGGAGCGGTTCCACCTAGCTGCAGCACATCACCCCGGAGACCCAAGCAGCGCCGGTGCCATCACCGGACTCCTTTTATTATTTTACTGCCATCTCCACCTTTTATCTGCATCCCCCGGGCCCACGGCCTCAGGCACCGCTACCCGTGACCTTCCCGAGAGACCGCGCCTGAGTGACCGAGTACCCCAAGGGCCCGGGCCGGACACTTGCAGTCGTTTGGTCGCCTACGTGCTTCAGTTCTGAATAGGCGAAGTCGTAAATGAGATCATTGGAAAGGTGTCACACACAACAATGTTGCAGGTCCAAAGGACGATGAACAACAGATTTATGGACATGATTATAAACCTACGATCGACGATCTAACGACTTATCATTGGTCGTATCTACGTGTCACATGCAACGATGTCATTACGACATCGCTGCACCGCCCCAATAGCCGTGACGTACCAATGATATTGTTAATGATATTGTAGCGTGTAACGGGCCCTTTAGAAATACTGGCAGATAATTATCCATCAGGGAAGCATCTCATTCGCTCCAAATGTATTTTGAAGCTGCCAATGTCATTGGGAAGGATGAGTCCTGGAAGACCACAGAAGACAGATCTCAATATAATCGAATCTGTGTGGGATTATGTGAAGAGACTGAAGTATTTGTACAAGCCTCATACACAGAAGGTCTGTGTTTAGTAAAGGTACCGTCACACATGGCAATATGGCTTCCATAGCGCTGTAAATGTGTGTATTTTGGCGATGTGTAAACCACATCGCCTGTGCGTAGTGGCCTGAGACCCTGCTCTGTTGAGAAATCAGGCGATTTCCACCAGGCGATTTCACCGCATCATGGCGTGTGACTGGGCGATAGCAATGTAGAAAGCGAGCTCAGACCATCTGGAATCACATCCAGAAGCGTGCCTGAGCGTTCTGTTTGGTGCGCCCCGTTTGCCGCGATTGGTGGTCGCTCCTGCATTCCCATTGGCTGGCCATGGCTAAGGCGCCATATTTGAATAGCGATATAGTACAAAGGACACATGCGTCATGTAGAGGGCAGACTTCCTGACAAGGCTGACCAATGGCGACGCAGTTGTGTTGGCCAATCGGAGTGATGGGGCACGGTGTACAACACTCTGGCACGCCTGTCTCCTCGCACTCACACTCTGCGCTCACATCGCTGATGCGGTGGAGGCGTGTGACGCGGCGATTTGGCGGCGGTGTGGCTATGTAAAAATGCTTCCGGTCTGCGGAAGGCGATTTCTGGAACGCAGTATTGCCTAACAACGCACGCGAGATGTCTATGTGTGACAGGGCGATGGCGATGTGTAAAAAAGTGCCTGAAACGTGCGCGCTCACTTCAAATTGCCAGCCATATGGCGGCGATATTGCTACGTGTGACGGTACCTTAAGATGTTTTTGGAACAACTTCTCTGATGAGTTGCTTCAAAAACTGTGCAGAAATGAAGAACTGATGCTGATTTGAAAGCAAAGGGCGGTCACATGAAATATTCATTTGATTTCGTTTTCTCTTACATTTATATTCATTGATAAACAATTAACACTTCTATAGAAAAGCAGACAAAGAAAAATTGGCCAGTTCAGTTATTCCACTACTGTTATGTGTTGCTATGTGTTGGACGTCTGACTAGTGCGTTGGCTGTGCAGGTAAACCAAACTCTATTTCTTCAATTTATTTCAAATTGTCTTTTCAGAGAGGAAGACGACTTGAATTCTCATGCCACCTATTGGAAGTAGCAATCCTAAAAGTCAATATCAACCCTTAATTGATCCTTGCCACACATTAGGGGGTGTTCACACACTGCATATTTGTTGCGTATTTTTACATGAGTGCTCTTGCAGTTTTTGTAGCCAAAACCAGGAGTGGCTGATTAAAACCAGTAGTGGGTGATTAAATACAGAAGTGCAGCACTTGTTTCTATTAGACTTTTCCTCTGATTGTTCCACTCCTGGTTTTGGCTACAAAAACTGCAACAGCACTCGCATAAAAACACGCAGCAAATATGCAGTGTGTGAATGCACCCTTAGGATCAAAGCCAAACCAGAATATCAATCTGCAGAGACAACGTTTAAGGGTATTGCCCATTGCAAAATATGAGATCTGATTTGGCAGTATGAGAGACGAAGACTAGAAGATAATGTTTCGCCTTGTGGAGAGTGACATGTCAGGTCAGACAGGACAGTATGAGGAGACTTAAATCCCACAATGACTCTAGCGTTTAAGTCTCCTCATAATGGCCTACCACACCTGGCAAGCTTGTAAAAAGGTCAATATTGACTTTTAGGATTGCTACGTCTAATAGGTGGCACTAGAACTCAAGTCCTCTTCCTCACTGATGAGAATATTTGCATATTTCTCAGAGGAGCATGGTAAAGGTTAAATCTCCTCATACTGGCATGGCAGATCTGGCATGTCACTCTCCACAAGGAGAAACCTTACCCCTTATGTGGCACCCTGGTTGGGCACCACAGGAACTCTTAAGACACAAATGGAAAGTACACAGCAAGCAGACCTCACTTACTTTAGCACCCCTTTCACCCCAGGCCTGTAGGGGGAGCTCCACTGGTTACCTTAAGCCAGTTCCCCCTATAAATACGGGTCCTGGAGGGAGAAACAGAGGAGTGTGCAGTCACTTTAGAACTGTGAACAGCTAGGAGAACTGACCTGGTACTGGAGCCACACTAGGCCCATACCAGCACACCCGGAAAGTGAGAGACCCTCGCAATAGGGGTCATAGGAACAGGAGGAAAATACCTTAGAGGGACAGAGGAGTTACTTCAACTCGCCCTAACAATCCAGTTACTGGGTCCGAGCTGCAGGAGCTATAACGCTGGCTGCAGAGAAACCAGCAACCCCAACAAGGAAGTTTAGCTCCCTGGACACCTGAAGCACCACCAGATGAGAGCCCGGGGGAGGGTGGACGCATCCCGCAACCCTTTATAGAGCCCTCAGTGCAGCAAACTCGGGTGTATCAAGTCACACCATATTGTGCAATTCCGGCTCTGTGGTATTTCATATCCACCAGATCCAGTTAGAACTGAGTGTATCAAGCAAGCCTATACCACTGCTTGCTGTGGAATCTCCAGGAGTGTCTACTTCATCACCCGGTCGAGTGTACCTGTTGACGCCAGTAAAAGGTACAGAAAAGACTTCATGTGTCCGTGCATTCTTCCTGGATTAATACTTAAAACAACCGAGCTGCCGTATCCCATCCAGTGCAGCTCCTGGGACTCCTGCTCATCCTGTGGGGAGCATCCCATCTAGCTGCCGCACATCCCCTGGAGGCCAAAGCAGCGCCGGTGCCATCACCGGACTCCCACAGGTGGCGTCACGACAATGAAGACTTATCCAAATCCCCAATTCCCTTTTTATTTGACCACCGGGTCCCACAGCCTCAGGCGCAGAACTGTGACAAGGGAAGCATCGCCTGAGACGTGAGAACTCGGCAACGATGAGTCACTTATATTCGAGTTGTAGCCTTTCATGCAGCCAAACCAGATCTCATATTTTGTCCTGACAAGGGGAAATCACCCTGAAACACTGGGTTTGCAAATTGAGATACTGGTTTAGCTTATATACTAAGTCATATAGTAGGTCTTTTAAAAGGGTTGATATTGACTTTTGCTACTTCTAATAGGAAGCACAAGAGTTCAATTCCTCTCCCTCTCTGAAGAGACAATTTGCATATTTCCATGAGGAGAATTATGGTGTTTAAGTCTCCTCACTCTTCATATTATTTCAAAATCCATCAAAATAACAGTATGGCAGGATAGTAGGCATAACTGTTGACGTGTTTTGACCTGTCTGGTCTTAGTGGTAACACGTGAGCATTCTTACTTTGCAAAATCGTTTCCACTCCCGTCTAAAACTTTTGCACAGTTCTGAATCTGACTTGAGAACAGATGTAATCCTGCCTGTATGATGCCACCATATGATTTCAGCCTTGTTCCATGCTCTCTTGCAAACTAATCACGTGACCATCATTCCTGTAGACATTGTCGTGCCTATTGGCCGTCATAAAAGGAAAAGGTCTCATGTGTTCCTAGCTGAATTCCCTGTGTGGTTAAAGGTGTTTAATGTTTAATCACATTACACACAATTACAATTAACAACTTAGTGCTGAGCTGTCCTATTGCCTAGTATCAGGGAATCCTCGCCGCTGTGCCCCGCACCTGCCCGTCTTCTGTGCTGCTGGGACTTGTAGCTCAGGTGAGTCCTTCATGGTTGCACGTTACATGATTTGTAACAATGTTATGTAGAAAACTTTGTGTGAATTGGTGAAAATGTTTTGCAAATTTCTACTACTTCAGTGTTTAAAGAGGTGATCTGGGACTTTTATATTGATGGCCTATCCTTCTGATCAGTGGGGATGTGACATCCGCTGTACCGGAGACTCGAAGTGCTCAGGGTTGCAACTACACAGCACAGCTCCATCAACGGTATATTGGCCACAGCCAGATTTACACATGCACCCTCTATTCATAGAATCCTAGAATGGTGGAGTTGGAGGGACCTCCTGGGTCATCTAGTCCAACCCTCTGCTCAAAAGCAGGATTCACTAAACCATCCCAGACAGATGTCTGCCTAGCCTATGTGAAGACTTCCATTCAAGGAGAACTCACCACTTCTCATGGCCGCCTGTTCCACTCGTTGATCACCCTCACTGTCAAGAAGTTTTTTCTAATATCTAATCTGTGTCTCCTTACATTCAGTTTCTTCCCATTACTTCTAGTCTTTCCTTGTGCAAATGAGAATAAAGATGATCCCTCTACAGTGTGACAGCCCTAGAAGAAAGCTGATCCCTTTACAGTGTGACAGCCCTAGAAAAAGATGATCCCTCTACAGTGTGACAGCCCTAAAATAAAGCTTATCCCTCTACAGTGGGACAGCCCTAAAATAAAGCTTATCCCTCTACAATGGGACAGCCCTAAAATAAAGCGTATCCCTCTACAGTGTGACAGCCCTAGAATTAAGATGATTACTCTAGAGTGTGACAGCCCTAATATAAAGCTAATCCCTCAACAGTGGGACAGCCCTAAAATAAAGCTTATCCCTCTACAGTGTGACAGCCCTAGAATTAAAAATGATCACTCTACAGTGTGACAGTCCTAGAATAAAGCTGATCCCTCTACAGTGTAACAGCCCTTGAGATATTTGTAGACAGCTATTAAATCTCCTCTTAGTCTTCTTTTTTGCAAGCTAAACATTCCCAAATCTTGTAACAGTTTCTCATGGGATGTTTGCAGACCGGTCACCATTCGGGTCGCCCTTCTCTGAAATTGCTCCAGTTTGTTGATGTCTTTTTTATAATGTGGAACCCAGAACTGGACACAGTATCCAGATAAGGTCTGACCAAAGAGGAGTAGAGGGTGATAATGACTTCAAATGATCTAAACTGAATGCTTCTGTTACTACACCCCAGAATTGTGTTTGCCTTTTTTGCTGCTGCATCACACTGTTAACTCATGTTCAGTCCGTGATCTATTAGTACCCAAGTCTTTTTCACACGTGCTGTTGCTCAATCCTATTCCTCCCATTCGGTATATGCTGGACAGCCACTTTAAGATAGTCAAAATATTACAGGCATTGTCTCGGACTGTCATATTGGTGACTTATCCATTGGATAGGTCATGAATATGGGATTGGTGGGGGTCTGACTTCTGGTTTGTCCACCAATCAGCTGATATCAGTTCAACCATCCATTTGTTGTAAGCTCCCTACATGGTTAGTGTCCACTTTTGGGTAATATTAATCAGTTTCTTTTTTGGAAGATAATCTGCAGATCTCAGCAGCTACTTGCCAAAGCAAATACTGATTGATTGGTGATATTGTCCAACCCCCCACATATCTCATACTGATTACCTATCATGCAGTATGTAAGCCCTAGACAACCCCTATATAGAGGAGTCAGACATCTGCTGCATTATCTGACTTCACAAGTTGCGGATTCACCTACATTTTCCCAACAAATGTCAGGAGTAAAACCCAAGAGACATGGAGAGAATTCACGAAATAAACCCAACATTGTTCAGTATTTGTATTAATGGTCAAACATTCTCTTCACCTGTGCCCGTCACAGTGTTAAAGGGATCACATTTTAGAGGAAGAGAAGATGAGGACTGATATTCTAAAATGAGTGAATCTCTTTTTTAGGTTTTCTTATTATGTCTGGATCAAAATTTAAATCTCAACAACTAAGTTCCAGCCTGAAAGATGCTATAGGCAGAATACAAAGTCTGATGGCGGCCAAAAGTAAGTATAAATGGTGCCTAGAAGTAAAAGGGAACCACTAAACATGTCCATATAATTTGCTGTTGGGTTATCTAATATCACAAGTTTGAACATAGCATGAGTGTGGCGCCCCACCGGGTAAGCCGCCACCAGAGGTACTGCACTCCTGCGATTAGGGAGCGTTGTGCCTCTGCTCTCCAGGTGCTGGGATGGTGCAGTTGAGCCCAAAAAAAACCACACACAAATGTTGCACCCAGGGCCTGGGAGACCGGGTAGCTGAAGCTTCCACGGTGCAACGGGGTTTTCTGTGGGCCTGTAGTTTCCCCAGTGATGAAGATCCCCAATATCCGGCTTCTCTGGAACGAACTCTCACCCGAGCTACTTGTTCCTTGCTTCTATTCCTGCTCTAAGCTCCCTGCCTTCAGTACCACTTAGGCTTGTGGGACACTGAAGGGCCACTCCGGGTCACTGGCTCGGGCCTACACGCAGCACCGAACTCCAGGACTTCCCTGCAGCTCTTCCAGCGTCTGTACACACTCCGACTAGCTCCTCCCCAGCAGCAGTATATATAGGGGATCTTGCCTAAGGGCAGCAAGTTGAACTCCCCCTACTGAGCTGGGGTGGAAGGTGTTGTTCGTAGTAGGTACCTGCTGTGGAAACCCAGCTGTGCAGTAGAGAGATCTGTGGTTACCTGCGTGAGCAGGGCGCCACACAAACACAACCCATAGGAACCTGGGACGGTGGGTGGACCCTGAGGGAGGGCCCAGGTTCAAAAGGGGGGACAGGGGAGAGTAGTAGTAGTCAGAGAGAGGAGAGGACCGTCGGGAAAGGAATGGAAGTCGGGAATGTAGAAGCGGTGTGGTGCCGACTGCCGCAGGCTGAAGCACGACCACACTCGCCCCGGGAGGGAGAGACCAAGAGGTGTGGAGGAAAAAGGGAGCCCTTGGGGTACGGAATAAGACATAGATGTCACGCAGGGGGCCGGGGGGCCCAGAAGTAGGATGGAGCTGGCCGCAGGGAGTCAGGGGAGCCTGCTCTGGCCCCGATACTGGGGTCCCTGACTCGCCCTGTACTCGGAGGTACCTCTGAAGGTGAGGAGGCCCAAGCGGCCAGCCTAAAACCCCAAAACTCCTGAGAAGCCTTAGCGACGCACCCAGGGCCGGGTACTCAGATATCAGGCTCAGTCTGGGATGTCATGGGTGGCTGCCTGAGACTGTGGCCCTGGTAGTCAATGGTTAAACAAAGAAAATAAAGTATAATATAGTTCGTGACTCCACCTGCAGTACCAGGTGATGCTCACCAGCGCCGCTACAGTCCTCCGGTGGTCGATGGTATTGCGGCAATGATGGTATAGTCCTCCACAGGCAAGACTGGACCGACGGGGCAGCGATTCTGTGGAAGGAATCAATTTTTCGCAGGAAAAGATGCAGCAGAGTCGATAAAGTCACTTCACCGGGTACTTTACTGAAAAACCTTTAGTCATCATTACAGTCCTTCAGTGCAGTAAGTTGTTACAACGACAAATGACTATGTGCGCTGCAAGTGGATTGTATGGTTGGTAGATGGATCCCTCCTGTGTGCCTTTCTTGTTCTTTCTCTCCCTTGCCTCCCAGTGGCGGTGAAGTCTGATTTCATGTAGATCAATCTGACCTCCTGCTGTTCCTCTTAATCTCCCTTCATCCCGTCGGGTGAACCTTCTGGTGATTACCGCGGGCGACTACCGCGGGTCTGATTCCCCTCTAGTGGGCTCTTTGGGAGTTGAGGCCGTATCTAGAGATGCCCCCGGTCAACGGATTTTCTGTGAGCCTAGAAGGTTATCACAGGTGCGGGCTCCGGTACACGGTTTCTCTCTTGGAATGAACTCTCTCCTCTTGAGCTACTTGTTCCCTGCTTCCTTCTTCTTCTTCTTCTACTTGTTCTTCTTTAGCTTCCTCTCTCCACACTGAGAGCAGGGGAAAAAAAGACTTCATTTAAATCACAGCAGCAACACTTCCATACTACAATGCAGTCAATACGTAACAGTTGATCCCCGTATGCCCGTATCTGGAGAGACAGAGGTGCTGGTGGAAGACATAGGGACCCGGCCCTGAATACGGTGCGAATGCTTCATGCACAAACCATTGAACCGGAGGCCCCAGACTTCTAACGGGAGCTGTGGCCGAACACCCGACACAACTTGGGGAAGGCAGCAGAACAACGGTGCAGTGCCCGGGAGGGGTACAAGAGCCCGCGTGGCTGTCGGTACTTGAGCTCTGTGCTGCGAAGGCGCTATGTGGCGCCCCTGCGTCCAGGAGGCCACAAAGGGAACTGCAGCCAGGCAGGTAGGACACTTGTTGCACACCAACACCCTCACAGCCCACACAACCCACGTGTCAGAAGGAGGTTTACATCCAGCCCTGAGATTAGAACTCTATGAGATCGAGGGGTGGTGGATTCAGAGGAGTGGGTTGGGCACACCAGAGGTCAGGTGACTGACAGTATATAGTGAGGGGATGAGTGAAGGAAGTTAGTAGGCCACAGTGAGCTGAGGTGCAAAGAACAGAAGTTTAGCTGCACAGACTGAGAGACAATCACAAATCCTGTGAGTGCAAGTGTGGCACCCCATGGGTTAATGTGCCACAATAACATCACATGGGTTCTCTCCCCCACTACACACTAACAAACACTACCACCTCTGGGCAATAGAGGGAGCACCTCCTGCTTCGATATATACACTTGCCCATGAGGGAGAGCTCAGTTCAGCTCGCAGCAGGGCTGAGGAAAGGACACAGAGCAGAGTTAGCTCAGTGCAGACCTAGAAAGGGTCAGAGGAACAAGGAGAACGAAAGACAGAGGAACACATCTGGGAGCTGGAGTGACACCATCACTTGCCCCAGAAGTAAGCACAGAGAGACGGACACCGGATCCGGTACTGTGTCTGGCACCCACAGCACAGCGAATCCAGGAACAGCGGGATCTCTAGATACCCCCTAGTACCAGAGTGAAGCAACACGGAGGGGTCAGTGCAGCATAAAGGACCCAAGTTGCCTAGCCAAGTGGTACCAGCAGCATACAGAGAGAGACGTGAGGAATCCCAGCAGCTTAGCTTGAAGCAGCAGCTCAGGACACACACACAGTGCAGCACAAGGAGGCCAACGACCCGGACAGGGTGTGGGGAGAGAGCCCAGCTCCATTACAGACTCCGTGGACTATAATCTGCAATAATATCAGCAGTAAAGCTTTGGAAAACAACTTTGGAGTCTGTGTAGTGATTGCGACCTTTGCTCCAGATCCAGCACAGAGACAATTCCTCCCTGCAGATCCAGCCTGTCAGCTCTGCAGCATCAGGACAAGAATGGAATTACAGTATCAACTAAACGTGAGTGTGTGTCCTCCAACTCTTCCCCACCATCTATAACCCCAATAGACTTTAACCCTTTACTGCCCCGGGGGATACAGTTCCCCCCACTGGAACTATACCACCTCCGCTGCCCTCACATCACCCCCGGAGGTTCTGCAGCAGCGGCGGCCCCCATTACTGGCCGCATCAAGTGGGTGGCGTCACCCGTGACAATCTCCCTTGTAAATATTCCCCTTTTATTGTGCTGAGCCAGGGACACGGTCCGGAGCAAGCCACCCGTGACATCCCCGACGCAGACCGGTCCGGTACCGAGTACCCCACGTCCCTTAGGGCTCCACAACCTGGCGTCACGAACAGGATCTACACGGTCCAAAAGAATTGGACCCTGTGCGCCATCTGAACTGTATATTTGAGAATCCGCCATTTTGGAGCGCGCGGCGCGCGGGAAAGAAAGGGGGCGGTACCCTGCATTGGCGCGAACCCAGCCTCCTCCCTTGGTGCTGACGACATCCGGCGGGGAAGGAGATCCCTGCTGCGCCCCGGAACCTCCCAGAGACATCCGGACGGAAGCGGAAGACGGAGGGCGCATATTAACTAAGGGGGCCCAAGATGTCGCAGGCCGATGCACAAGACGGCGGCGGAGTAGCCGATGGAGCTGCAGCGTCGGGTCAGCCAGTAGCGTCCAGCGGTGCAGCGGCGCAAGGAACAGCATCCATAATGCCATTCCTGATGCCATATACTCCAGGGGCAATGTGGCTGCCCCAATACTCCGGTGAGCCTAATACTTTAACTGACTTTATGCAAAAGATTAAAGAGTATTATGTGATGTATCCCCTCACTGAAGCCCAGCGTGTAGGAATGATAATGGGACAGTTAACGGGCAATGCACGGCGTGAGGTGGCATCCTGGCTGGACACAGATAAGGACACTGTAGAGCATCTAGCAGCCAGACTGAAAGCAACGTTTGAATCTGCTGTTTATACCCGGGCTAAGATGAGGTTCTTTGCATGCCAGCAGAAGCCTAAACAGAGTGCTAGAGACTTTGCCTTGAACCTGCAGGAAGCACTCAAAGCCCTTAAGCTGGCAGAACCTGCTCTAGCCCCGGGAGCTGATAAAATGCTATTTGACCAATTTATTGAGGGCCTCCATTCCCCTTCCCATCGAGGACAGTTAAGCATTGTACTGCTGCAGAACCCTGACATGACATTTACTGAGCTGAAGGATAGAGCTATCCGTCTGCAGCAGCTGGAGGAGCCAAGGGAATTAACATCTGTGCTTGACACTGCAGCAGCACCTCAGCAGGCGGCAGCACCAGTGACATCTGCTATGTCAGCGACTGCTGCTGAGGCCGGGGACTATATCTCAAATGCAGCCATCAACCAAAAGCTAGATGCCCTGACAGACACCGTGATCTCCATGGCCAAGGTCATCAAGGAACTGCGAGAGTCAAAACCTGCACCCAAGATCGAGTTGGCGACCAGCAGAGAGGATGTTCCGTGGATGAGGCCCAGAAGATACCCAGCAGCAAGAGGACGACCCAGCGATCGCTACCAACCAGATGGACAGCCCGTTTGCCGCCGTTGCCAGAAACCAGGTCATTTTGCTCGAGAGTGTCCTTTAAACGACGATATCCTGGGCAGGCGGGCCGCTCCCCAGGAATGAACACTCAAGGCCCCTCAGCCTGGTATGACAAATTTGTGGGAGGAAAGCCGGTGATCCCTATTGTGTTGGATGGCATCCCCTTTAGTGCCTTGCTGGATACCGGATCCCAAATCACATCCATCCCACATGTTCTATATAAAAGGTACTGGGCTGATTCAGACATTACTAATGCGCCAGATGGCTTTAACTTTGAAGTGTGGGCTGGTAATGGATTGATGATACCAAAGGTTGGATTTAGAGAGATGAATATTCAGGTTGGGAAGGTAGAATTGCAGAAACAGGGTATTATAATCGTAGATGTCGACCGGCGAGGCCGTGAACCCGTGATGGTGGTAGGAATGAATGTCATTGAAAAATGTTTTTCCGAAGTGTTAAGTGTTTTACAGCAAATCGCCGAGACTGCCGGAACAGGACAACAGAGGCTTCTGCACAAAGAGATCAAAGCCCTGATGTTGAAGCAGCAGGTAGAAATCTCCGGAGGTGAAATCGGCAGTGTCAGAGTAAGTGACCCAATACCTATTGTAATTCCTCCCAAAACTGAAATGTTGGTATGGTGCAGAGCCGCAATAGGCATTAAAGGGCAAGATTATCAGGCCCTGGTAGAACCCATGTACTCAGATAGTAGACCGACCATACTCACTGCTAGAGGAGTGGTTGACGTACACCGGGGAAGAGTGCCATTACGCCTGTTGAACTGCGGAGAAGATGAGGTCACCTTACCAAAGTATGCTACCATGGCTAAGCTGTACACGGTTGATAACAACAACATCACCGTCGCTGAGCCCTTGAACCCGTCATGCCAGACGGATGACAATGGCTCAGAGGAGAAGCTGGAGGATTGGTGCCAAAAGTTGCATGTAGGTACCAGTTCTACACCTCCCCGTCACAAGCATGGAGTATACCGGGTAGTGAAAGAATACGAGCAGATATTCAGCAAACACCCGTTAGACTTTGGGCAGATCAAAGGGGTAGAGCACACTATACCCACAGGTAACCATCAACCTATAAAAGAGAGGTATAGACCCTTACCACCAGCTCACTACCAAACCACCAAAGATATGCTCAGAGAAATGAAATCTGCAGGGGTGATAAGAGACAGTTGTAGCCCCTGGGCAGCACCTCTAGTGTTAGTCAAAAAGAAGGATGGGACCATGAGAATGTGCGTAGATTACCGGCAGATTAACCACATTACACATAAGGACGCATACCCATTACCTAGGATTGAGGAGTCATTAGCTGCATTAAAATCTGCTAACTACTTTTCCACCCTTGATCTGACTAGTGGGTACTGGCAGGTTCCTGTGGCCGAGGCCGACAAGGAGAAGACAGCGTTTACTACGCCGATGGGCCTCTGTGAGTTTAATTGTATGCCGTTCGGACTCTGCAACACACCCGGGACCTTCCAACGTCTGATGGAGAGCTGCCTAGGACACAAAAACTTTGAAACTGTCCTCCTGTACCTAGATGACGTCATAGTCTACTCGAAGACGTACGAGCAACATCTACAAGACCTGGCAGAAGTGTTCGAAGCTTTATCGAAATATGGCATGAAAATCAAGCCATCCAAGTGTCACCTTCTCAAACCAAAGGTACAGTACCTGGGACATGTCGTGAGTTCAGAGGGAGTAGCACCGGATCCTGATAAAATCACCGTGATAAGGGATTGGCCAAGACCTACGAATGTAAAAGAAGTGAGGCAATTCCTGGGCCTGGTAGGCTATTATAGAAGATTTATCCGAGGATTCACAAAGCTAGCAGCTCCTCTGCAAGACATTCTGGTAGGACGATCGAAGAAGACTTCAAACTGTAATTCCCTGGCATGGTGGGATGAAGAAAGAGAAAATTCCTTCAATCAGCTAAAAAGTGCGCTGACGGGAGAAGAGATCCTGGCATATCCTGATTACCATCAACCATTCATTCTTTACACGGATGCCAGCAACGTGGGACTGGGAGCAGTATTGTCGCAGAAGCAAGGTGGCAAAGAACGAGTTATTGCCTTTGCAAGCAGGAAGCTCCGGCCTACAGAAAGAAATCCCGAGAACTACAGCTCCTTCAAGTTAGAGCTACTAGCAGTAGTCTGGGCTGTAACCGAACGCTTTAAACATTACTTAGCAAGTGCAGAATTCACCATCTACACGGATAACAACCCGTTGACTCACCTGGACACAGCGAAATTAGGTGCTTTGGAGCAGCGATGGATAGCCCGGCTATCTAACTACAACTTTGTCATCAAATATCGGGCAGGCCGCAAGAATGGGAACGCAGATGCCTTATCCCGGATGCCGCACCTGAAAGACGTGGAAGAGGAACCGGAAGAGTTGGAAGAGATTGAACTACCGGCCTTTCATCGTTCAAGGGTAGAAGATTATCGACCCGGCATCTACCAAAAGAAACAGGAAATAAACCTTAACCCCTTAAGACACTACGGATGGGCTGAAGCTCAAGATACTGATCCAGCCGTGAAGCTAGTGAAAGAACTGCTTACGCAACAACATGCACACCCTGGACAGAATGCCCCAGCTGAAGCTATACAGCTATGGAAGGATAAAGGCAAGTTGTTCCTGCATCAAGGGAAGCTCTGTAGACGATTTACCAATCCCAAGACGCATGAACTGGTCTGGCAAATAATCGTGCCCAAGCGAGACACCCAAATGGTCTTAGAGGCTTATCATGACAACGCAGGTCATTTCGGATGGAAGAAGTTAGAAGCAATCCTGAGAGACAGATTCTATTGGGTTGGCATGAGAGGATCCATTGAACTATGGTGCAGAAGATGTGCCGCATGCAACCTCAGAAGGAAAGATCTACAGAAAGCTCCACTTCAACCAATAGTAACCAAGCAGCCACTTGAACTAGTTGCATTAGACCACGTCAAGTTGTCACCAAGCCGGTCAGGCTATGTCTATGCCTTAACCATCGTGGACCATTACTCACGCTTCTTAGTGGTGGTACCAGTCAAAGACTTGACAGCAAAGACGGCAGCAAAAGCATTCCAGACGCATTTCTGTAGACCACATGGTTACCCAGAACAAGTCCTTGCAGACCAAGGTCCAGCTTTTGAATCAGAACTGTTCAAGGAATTCTGCAATATGTACGGTTGCAAGAAGATTCGCACAACGACATACCATCCCCAAACAAATGGTCTATGCGAGAAAATGAATCATATAGTAATCGAACTATTAAAGACCTTACCGGAATCAGAACGAAACCAGTGGCCAGATAAATTACCGGATTTGGTAGACTTATACAACCATGTCCCCGTGAGTTCTACAAACTGCACTCCAGCTTATCTTATGCGGCGAAGACCCGGTAAGCTACCAATTGATCTAGAAATGGGAATTGAAAAACCAGATACAGAATTAGAAGAAACAGATTGGGATATCAAACGTCAGAAACAGTATCACCAAGTGCAAGAATGTGTAGAGAGAAACTTACAACAAGCAAGAGCAAGACAAGAGAAGACCTTTAACAAACATGCTCAAGCAATGCCATTACAAGAAGGTGATCAAGTTCTCAAGAGAAAGAGACGTACAGGCAAACTGGATAATCAGTGGGAAGCAGTCCCATACACAGTCCTACCATCTAACCAAGACAATGTTAAAACCTATTTGATAAGCAAAGATGAAGGAAGAACTTCACAAGTCGTATCTCGTGATCAACTTAAATTGTGTCCTGAAACCCTGAAGACACCTGAAGTCATGGAACCCGTACAGGTCCAACCTATTCAAGAGAAAGAAAAAGAAGAAGTTTTCCACACGGTACTAGGAGATTTTCCTAAAACATGGCCAAATTACCATGGAGCAGTTGTCGTACCAATGATTGCATTCCCTTCAATGATGGACTCAAAACCAGAACCTGCGTTACCAGAACCTGTGTTACCAGAAGAAGACCCAAGACTTGAAGAATTGGAAGAACTGGAAGTAGAATCCGAAGAGGAAGAACAGATTCCTGGTCCCAGTGAACTTGCCAGTCCTGCAGTCAGACCTCCATCTGCCATAACACCATGCACCCCAAATAGGTACACGTCCACTCACACTTTCATACTAACTCCACCAACATTGCGCAGATCAGAGCGTAGTACCCAAGGTCAGTTACCGGCTAGGTACAAAGAATAAAATACAGAATTAAATGTATAATGTAAATATGTTGTTTGAATATAAGTTGAATTCAGTGGACAAATGTATATAGTTATTGCAACGTTAAAAAGCCCAGTACCTACAGAGACTATCCTGTATGAACTTTGCAATCTCCTTATTTACTTATGGACCATATATACCACGGACTGGTTGTGGTAAGAACTCTCTTGTATATATTCATCAGCCCGGAGGCAATAGACTAAACCTCTGGAAAGACTGCTTTTTGACTTTTGAACTCTTTTTCACATTCTAGTGATTTTTGTACTTTTTCATTTTTAAGTCTATGTCAATATTGTGTTTAATTGTTGTTTACTTGTTTTTCCACAGTCCCGGAGTACTGTATTTAACTAAGGGGAATGTGGCACCCCATGGGTTAATGTGCCACAATAACATCACATGGGTTCTCTCCCCCACTACACACTAACAAACACTACCACCTCTGGGCAATAGAGGGAGCACCTCCTGCTTCCATATATACACTTGCCCATGAGGGAGAGCTCAGTTCAGCTCGCAGCAGGGCTGAGGAAAGGACACAGAGCAGAGTTAGCTCAGTGCAGACCTAGAAAGGGTCAGAGGAACAAGGAGAACGAAAGACAGAGGAACACATCTGGGAGCTGGAGTGACACCATCACTTGCCCCAGAAGTAAGCACAGAGAGACGGACACCGGATCCGGTACTGTGTCTGGCACCCACAGCACAGCGAATCCAGGAACAGCGGGATCTCTAGATACCCCCTAGTACCAGAGTGAAGCAACACGGAGGGGTCAGTGCAGCATAAAGGACCCAAGTTGCCTAGCCAAGTGGTACCAGCAGCATACAGAGAGAGACGTGAGGAATCCCAGCAGCTTAGCTTGAAGCAGCAGCTCAGGACACACACACAGTGCAGCACAAGGAGGCCAACGACCCGGACAGGGTGTGGGGAGAGAGCCCAGCCTCCATTACAGACTCCGTGGACTATAATCTGCAATAATATCAGCAGTAAAGCTTTGGAAAACAACTTTGGAGTCTGTGTAGTGATTGCGACCTTTGCTCCAGATCCAGCACAGAGACAATTCCTCCCTGCAGATCCAGCCTGTCAGCTCTGCAGCATCAGGACAAGAATGGAATTACAGTATCAACTAAACGTGAGTGTGTGTCCTCCAACTCTTCCCCACCATCTATAACCCCAATAGACTTTAACCTTTACTGCCCCGGGGGATACAGTTCCCCCCACTGGAACTATACCACCTCCGCTGCCCTCACATCACCCCCGGAGGTTCTGCAGCAGCGGCGGCCCCCATTACTGGCCGCATCAAGTGGGTGGCGTCACCCGTGACAATCTCCCTTGTAAATATTCCCCTTTTATTGTGCTGAGCCAGGGACACGGTCCGGACCAAGCCACCCGTGACATCCCCGACGCAGACCGGTCCGGTACCGAGTACCCCACGTCCCTTAGGGCTCCACACAAGGCTAGGAGCGCAGAATCCGTACTGAGCCAGTGTGAGCCAGAGGGAAGAGAAAGCCCATCCGATGCTGATGCCACCAGGAATGTGACAGAACAGAGAGGGACGGTGGAACCCGTGCCCTAGACAGCAGCTAAGGCCACTGACTGCAGGAGGAGTAGCCCTCCTAGAATACTGGAAAGGAGCAGAAAGGAGAGAGCCTAGTAGAGCCTCATGCTGAGGACTGCTGGAGGCTGGGCTGAGTAGAGTGTCGGCTCTAGAGGGGACCGCAGTTCACCCGGGATCCCCAAACAACACGACGGGGGACCACAGCTCCACGTTAGGGTCCCCAACCCAAAGGACAGGGAGCTCAGTGGCAACCAGGAGGGCCCACCAGGGGTCTGAGTCACCGCCATACTGTCCAGCGCAACACACACCACCCGTACAGACGGAGACTGTAGACAGCCCGGAAAGGACACTAAACACTGTGTGAGGGGTCACAGAGAGAGGCCTGGCTGCAGAGCAAAGGGAACCCGGAGAGGGAGAGTGTGCCCGTGTGCTGAGAGCTGTAAATGCACTGTGTAACAACTACAGATGACTTGTAAACTGCTTGGAGAAAAAAGAGTAAAGCTTTGGAAAACCCTGAATCTGCATCTCTTGTCTGCCTCTACCTGCACCCCATTCTCCCTCATACAGATCCAGCCTGTCAGCACCAGCCAGGAGGAGAGATCCCTGCAGCCTGCAAAGTAAGTGTGCTACAACTGCACCATAGACTTAACTCCTACTGCCCCGGGGGATACAGTTCTTCCCACTGGAACTACACCATCTCCGCTGCCACCCCATCACCCCCGGAGGTTCTGCAGCAGCGGCGGCCCCCATCACTGGCCGCACCAAGTGGGTGGCGTCACACGTGACATTTCCCCTGTAAATATTTCCCTCATCCATTGCCGAGCCTGGGACACGGTCCGGACCAAGCCACCCGTGACTTCCCCGGCACCGTCCGGTCTGGTACCGAGTACCCCCGTCCCGTGGGGCCCGACAACCACGTAAGGAGCGGCGAGATGAGCTTGTAGTACGAGAGAACCATCAGTGAAGGAAACACCTAGTTAGACGGAAAGGGGCACCAACCGAGGCTCGACTGCACTAACCCCCGGTTCTGGAACAATGCTGAATGGGAAAGGTTGTAAAAGGGCCCGTACCCAGCGGCCATGTTGAAACCACCAAGTTAAATTTCCAAACTCCAGCTGTGTAGCCCCTATAAACCCAAGCTAGCAATAATTATTATTACTTTTAATTTTTTTTGTTTTTATTTTATTGTGATAGAGATGTGTCTCTGCAGGGACGTCGCTATGAAAAAAATGAATCGGGGCGGGCAGCCCTGTTTCTTACGCATAGAGCCCCCCCAATCTGCCGGCGGGCAGAGCAGAGGAGAAAGTGCAGACATGCCCCCGGGGTCAGCGTGGGCTACTCGGTTTCGGCTTTTCCCCACAGTAGCTCAGGCCCCCTTCGCCACCCCTGCATAGATCCCGAATCGCGCTGGGCAGTTCAAAAGGAGAAAGTGCAGACTGCCCCACTTTTCTGCTCTCTCTCGCTGTGCGGCGGCACGGGTCTCACCCCAGACACACAGTACCGTAGCTCACAGAGAGCCGTCGCCGCTGGAGTCCCCCCCCCAGTGCCAAATCAAAATGACCTGGCTCCCCGTGACCGATGACCCCGACCCCTTTCAAGTCCTGCAGCCCCGGTCAGCAGCAGAGTCAGACCTGGAGAATTAAAAATTTTTTGGGTCTGGGCTCAGGGGGGCTGCCAGTTAGGAAAGGGGGGCCCCAGCTCAGTGCAACCTGCTGGGACCCCGCCGACCTGCCTTATTGGGGGTTTTAAAAACAGGGGGCAC
>JARQOC010001679.1:0-36738 GCA_033576535.1 Allobates femoralis
CATCAACATCCATCCTCCTGGCAGAGCAGCGCTGCAGCGGTGGTCCCATTACTGACCACAACCCGTGGGTGGCGTCACGACAAACTTTATCCATTGTAAATATCCCTTTACTTGTGAGAACCTAATACACGGTCCGGACCAGGCCCTCCATGACATACCCAGCAGTACCCCGGTCAGGTACAGAGTACCCCGTCCCAGTGGGCTCCACACCAGCGTCACAGAGCAAGCGCTGGGAGCTGGTATCCAAGGTAAATAGCGGGTAACTAAGCGCCGCACAGTGTTTAGTTACACACTGCTAGCCTTGCATACCAGCGTTCTCGCTGTTCCTGATCACTGGTGAGTCTGCCTATGTGACAGCTTACCATTAATCAGCTAATGATGTCCCAGCAATCCCACCCACGACGGATCGTTGGTGGGATTGCTGGGACATTGAATTTATATTGAGCATCAGTGTGCAGGAGCAAAGGGCCAGTTAAATGCTTCAAAGTGTTCATATCCCAGTAGGGCTCTAGGGATTGTGGGATACACGTCTAAAAAAAAAAATAATTAGGCACTATCCATGACATCTTCATCTACTACATGTAAACTTCATTGTAATGGCAGTAATTATGATGAACATGTTTTGTGTAATGTTAGTTTTTTGTTACATTTTCTGTTTTAAAAATCCTTTTTTTGTTGTTGATAGTTATTTTAATTGACCAGTTTGAGAGAATCTTGTTGTGGCATTAATTATCGTTAACTGGCAGTTTGATCACTATCAAGGTGTGTAAACATTTCTGTTTTCTTGTAAAATCTTTTCAAAAAATCCAGACGTCTCAACACGAATGTCCACAATAATGTGGATCTTTTTCCTCCTACAGACTATTTTATTAGGTCACAGCAATGTTTCTCTGGCAATCTTGAGAAGAAAGGTAAGTGCACAATGAGAAGCACCTGGTGGTCTAGTAGGTATGGAGACACGTAGGGGGATTAGCCTCTCCCCTTCTCAGGTGGGGCACCGCTGCAGAACAGCAATGTTTGTTTAGCTATGGCAATCTTGGTGCATCAAAACCTTCTGTGGTGATTTTGCGTTCCAGGTGGTTTGTAGAACTTAAGTTTTAGTGGTCATTGTGACAGGGTGTGCGGCAGAGCAGGAAAGGACACCAGGCCGATGATCAATCCAAAGAGATTTTTTTGTACATGGAAAATTGAACAGCACAAATTAAGATAATAGTCTGCAATGAGTCCACAACAAAGGGAACAGATACAGGTACGCCACATGGTAATCTAACTTAAAAAGAAAAGATAGAAATATTCCGTGTCGGAATTCAATGCATCCTGCAGATGAGGGACCTAAGGCTGTGTGCTCACGGTCCGGAGGAGCTGCGTGTTGGACGTAGCTCCTCCGGACCTGAGTGAAGCCGTGGGTGGCCGCAGGGAGACCGCAGCCGCCCTGTACTCACCATGTGCGGCGGGAGCAGGGCGGCTTCTCCCTGCAGTCACCCGATGGGAGGGAGACTCCGCAGCATGAAATGAACATGCGGAGGAGGAGCGGACTCCCGGCATCCCCACAGGAGCTCCAAACACGCTGCAGGCGGGTTACGCATAGTGAGGATGGGATTTCTTGAAATCCCATCCACTATGCTTATACTGTACTACGCAGTGTTTTGGACGCAGCCCAAAGACACTGCGTCCACTGATCGTGTGCACGCACCCTAACTCAATCCCACATGGCAGCATCCATCACTCTACACATGGCACGAAGATCTGGCCGCAGCCTGAGACCCACCAGCATCAGGGGTCAGCCCGCAACTGACTAGGCCAAACATGAGGCTATTGTTCAGTCTCCTTGAATCAGCCCCTGGATGGGGGAAGGGTTCATGCCCACTAGATGCAACAAGAGATGTTGACCTAGGCCTGATTACATTACAGTCCATGAACACAGGCCGGGGGAGGGACACAGTTACAACCCCTAAAGGCCCTGTCTCACATAGCGAGATCGCTAACGAGATCGTTGTAACGTCACACAGATTTTGTGATGCCACAACGATCTCCCTAACGATGTCGCCATGTGTGACACGCACCAATGATGTAGCCCCTGCTGTGAGATCGTAGATCGTTACATACTGCTCTGGGTCATTTCTACGTCAGTGCTCTCCCGCTGGGAAGGCTGCATCGCTGTGTCTGACACTTTAGCTATGACCTCGTTAGTGACTCTGAATGAGACACATAAGTGTGCCTTTTCCACATCACCTCAGCTCTAATTGGTTGTCCCTACTGCTTTCTGATTGGGCAGCCGTGTTTTAAAAGAAGGCAATACAGTAGCGATTCCGTCCTTTGTTCCTGACCTCGTGTTGATTAAAGATCGCAGAAAGCTCTCCGTGTTCTCCACGCTATTTTGTCATTGCATTCGTATCTCATCTTTGATTTGTGAATGCGCCTTGGATTGCGGATTGGATTGCGGATCGCATCGCAGTTGCGTTCTCCGGCTGTGACCACTTTGATTTCTTTGTTCTTCAGCGATTGTTCTGAGATTTGTGATGTTTGCACGGTACGTATTGTGTGTGGTCTCAAATGCGTCGCCATTTTTTTTTACTATATTTTTTAGGACACCAAAAAATTATCTGCTATCCTTTGTCTGGAGAGAGGGAGGGCTTGTCTTGTATGATTTAACATATGCAGACATTTTAGAGGGGGTCTCGTGTGCACACACCCACACAGCACGTTTTCTGGCACGCTCACCTAATAGTACACAGTTTTACATTACATTTTGCTTGTGCAGTATTAATAATTACGTTATTGTTTTGTAGAATATGTTCTCATCTTTTCATTTTGTTTGCAGTTTGCACATCATGAACGATGCGCAGTGTGTAGTGTGCAGTTGTGGTTGCTGCCTTGCTGATGGAGGACGCTCGGCGTCAAGAACGTCCAAACGAAAGCGTCGCATGTGGATCAGACAGTGGCTGCAGAAGAGGTCCGAACTGTCCCACATGAGACTTGTAAGAGCTTCAGGAGGACAATCCTCATATCTGCGGATGTCTGAGGATTCCTTCAAAGTGTTACTGGAAAGAGTGACGCCACTTATTCAACGGAAGGATACAGCGATGTGTCCCGCCATTCAGACAGATGAAAGATTGCGATTACTGGCCACCGGTTCATTTCAAGTCTTGCATTTTTCTGCTGCCATTTCAAGGCCCCTGCTCAGCGTTCTAATCCCGGAGACATGTGATGCAATATCCCGCAGTCTACGTAGCTACATGCAGTTTCCCAGCACGGGAATTTTAGTTATTTTAGTTAGTTTATTATTTTTGTTAAATGGGTGTGTGAGTGTGGGTCTATGTTCCAATGGAGAAGCTGCAGAGAGATTATCAAAAAATCAACTCCGATCTAGATGGTCCACTGTTGAATTAGCTAGAGTGGATTGGATAAAATGAGGACCACAAAACACCCACTCCGATCTAGACACTTCAGTAATGAGCCGTCTAGATCGGAGTTGATAAAATGAGGCCTCCAATAATCAGCTGTGATCTAGACGGCTCATTAGTGAATCAGCTAGAGTGGAGTGGCTAAAATGAGGACCATAAAAAATCAACTACGAACTAGACGCAACCCTGTGTCCACACACCCCTCACTATGGACGGGCCACTCACCCAGATTGAACCCTTCTATCTTCTAGCCTATACTATGTGCTCATAACAAGATCTGCTATATCTGCACCTTATGTTCTATTAATTGTAGATCTGATATCATTACATATCATCTCTTATCACTATATAACAGTCTTCATAATACACTATATCATGAAATCACACAAAACACAGTGAAATCATTGATGTCTTCAGGTGGGAACAGGACTGCAGGTCCACCCTCTTACACGTGCATTGCTGCCCACTAGCCTTATTCACCATTTCAGATGAATTGGATTTGTGCCAAATAAACTTATTTGTTTTCATTATTTCTCCTCCAAATATGTCAGGCTTCAATAATCACAGGAACAACGATTGCTACTAAGCTATTACCACTATTAGAAACTCAAACCAATTGTACAGATAAATCCACTTACAAGAGCGGCAGCAATACAACACTACAGAGGCCGATACAACAATAACAAGTGTTATACATGTTTGACCTTTTGGAGTAAATTCTCAGGAATTGGAGAGGTTGATAGAAGCTCTTAATGCTATGAATTGGTTTTGTTCTAAATGTGTAAGGGGTTTAAAATGGAACAAAATTAGTTATACTGCAAGTGTATCCCGACTGTATTCCATATCGGTATCTACCTTGTGTGCTAATTGTGGAACCTGTATATGGAAAAAGTGAGGTAGGGTTTGATAGACGGGTTTTAAGCAGTAAGAGCTCCTTTTTCATGTCTATCACAATTTTACTATATTGTGGCTCAGGTACCAGCTATACAACACAAGTAATGTTCACTAGTACTTGTTCAGTAATAAAAGGTCAGCACCTGTAAGGTGTCCATCAGTAGAGCATGGTCCATGTGCCCTGGAGACCTGATGGAGTTATGATGTTCCTGATAGCAATAGTATATAGAATGGTGACACTGAGTATTACCACTATTGTACAGGATTGCTAACAATAAATCACACTTATTAATACTAGGCGCCTGCTATACGGCACTGGATTATCTATAAGACAATGGTTAGGGTTATAGACAGCTGTGCTAGTCACTTATTAGGGCAGTTTTGCATATGGGTAATGCTGAATGCAAATTTCGGAATTAGACTGCCGATTCCAAGTGCAGCGATGAGAAGACATTGAGTGGCTAAGACACCTGCACTAGTCTCTTCCTGGACACTACTATATCCAGGTCATGTCCTCCCCGGACAGTTTCAGAGCTGTCACAGCCCATAACACCGCCTACTATATGGCGTTCTCCCAATGCTCCCATATCTTCTAGCTTCCTTATTCACCTACCTCCCTCCCATCTCCTGGTCCTTAGACACACCCCTGGTTGGCGGCGCGATCACGGATGTGATGCACTTGCCAACCAGGAAGCGATAGTGAAAAAAATCATTATTAACTATGTGTCACTTTCTGATCTCATAACGGTTGGATACTATCATGACATGTTAAAATTACTGTTGATGTTTCGGACTCAGTGGTTTTTAACCCTGGGGCAATGTTTAGCCTGCACATGATTCTCTAATAAAATTCACTTTGCATGAATGATTCTGGTTCTCTGCTTCTTATACAGAGGTTCTTTTCTCCATTTTCAGTGTAATACTACCTCTGTGCAAGCAGCACCCGTTTTTGATTATACTGAATTGGGCAGTTGCAGCCCAACAAAAATTCTCCTTGTTTCAGTATTGAATCCTCGAACCCCTTATAAGGGTTCTTATGGGTAGTCGCACGCCGCAATATTGGTAAGGCAGTCCCAATTTATTATCACTTTTGGTTGAGTGTATTAATTCTCTTCCTCTCATATATAATTTTTACTGTAATCTGTTTTTGAAACGTCCTTCTGTCTCTCATAGACTTATGGACTGGGATACCAGAGAAGCCCTCTGGAGAACACAGTCTGTCAATATCTTTGACTCATCAGAAACGCCTCCTCAAAACTCTTCCCTTCTCAACCCTGTGTACTGACCAACTGTCATAAAAAGGGTATTAGGACCTGGTGGAATATTAGATGTCTTGAGGAGTACCTTTAAAACAATCATGTACCTAGGGGTTTGAGGGTCACTATCTACCCAGCTTGGGAGCCTTCGCCCGATTTTAAGCGGACTTGGGAACATGGACTCCTTTGCTGCTCCGGCATCATTATCCAAATGTTACTGGAGCACGATCGAGAATTATTGAACTCTACGAAAAATAGAATTAAGGAACTTGATAAACTATTATCTGCCCTTGACGACCCTACTGGTATAGAAAGCTTTAGAAAAAAACTTAAAGATATTTTGGATAAATACGAGAGTGACATAATCACGAAAAAAAGAAGCAAAAATTTAATAGAGACCGACAAGACTTTGCCCAGGACAAAGGGGAGGTAAGGGACCACGTAAACCAACTACCCCAACCCCGTCCCCAAACCCAAATCCAGCGCCTACCCCCGACGACTCCTTGCCTGACGGTGGCATGTCAGACTCTTTTTTAGGAGCAACCAGCAGCAACCCGGACACAGGACCAGAAGGGTGAGGGGCAGCTGTAGGGGTAGCAGTAGGGGTAGGAGGGGCAGGAAGAGTGACTCTCCCCCGACCTTCTCCCAAGGGTGGGGCTCGTCCTCACACTCCAAGACCCAAAATATCAGGGGCTACTTACCCCCGAACAGGGCGGAAGAAACGCTACTAATTGCACGAACACTATCGAATCCCGTCCTACTCCCACCGATGTCGCCAAATAAACTTCAGGTGATTAATCTAACAAATTATTCCCTCTTTTCTACTGAGCTTTCTTTACTGGAACATGGTCTAACCTTCTCTCCTACACATTCATTGGACAAATTCACTTTAATTAAAGATTTATATTTGTTCTGCAGAAGAGTTACCTTGGGCATGGTCCATTACAAACTGGAGTTGGCAGATCAACTACCGGCGGATGATAGAGAAGTGATGAGAGACCTCATGGCACTCAGTGAAGAGTATGACGCAAATATGGGACGACGACGGTTTCTTTACACAAAAAGATATAAAGTAACACGATCCTTTTCTCTAATCCCCAACATTAGAATTTTTTTGAATTGACAAAAAGGGATATGACCGCTGTTGAGGATGTTGACCTGAGGATCTGCAATTTGTCCAAATAAGGAATCATTGTGATGCCCCTCGACCGGAAATATACTGCCAGTTAGCATTAAGGTCACGTCTGCATGTGAATGACGGCCCACAACAGGGTTCTCTAACTGCCTCTCTATTGGGTAACGTTCACGTGCAGAGCATGCCCCGTACAATTCAGTGGTGACAAAGTCAAATGACAGGAGGAGGATGTGTTCTTGGTGGGCAGTGACACACACCGCTCTGCTTTCCCGATCAAGATGATTCCCCGATGCCGCTATCTGCCCCCAGGCTCCAGTTTCAGCTCTCGATGATGGAGCCCTGGGCTGGTCTTGGTGCACTGGGCTGGTGATGGAGCCCTGAGCTACAGGGCTGGTGATGGAGCCCTGAGATGGTACTGGTGAACTGAGCTGAGTTGCAAACTGCAGCAAGTGCAGGGAAAATATGAGGTCCATTTACAATGTATTAGCAAAAGCGCGACCTTGCCACAAGTGAGACGCATTGCATTTTTGCAAAAAACGGCGGATTTTGCAGATGAGCACTGTGCACTTTATGCTTTATTATACAGTGCACTTAATGGCGCGGCACAGTGCACTGTATAATGTCTTCCCCCGCTTCCGGCCCGTCATATTTGTCATTCCCGCTGCCTGTGTGGAACCCCGCTCCGCCCCCTCATTTCCTCTTCCTGCGGAGTGCGGACCACAGGCTGGAAGAGAAGTGGAACGCACAGAGAGAGACTTGTCACCCTCCTCTCCCCAGCCCAGCGGTGGCACCGCAATTTGTCACAAGACTGATCTGCAGCCTGGGCTCTCCCTGGTATCACCAGCCTGTAAGTTACCCTCCGTTGTCCTGATTTCTATAAATAATCCAGATTGCAGCAGCCTGTAATTAGCATGGCACATACACATGGCACAATGCATGCCCTGATCCCTGGATCTGCAGGTGTGGGGTGTGAGGAGGGATGGGGGATCCATAGCTGCTTGATTGTAATCGATCACTACTTTATAGTATGACATTGTATATAGGTGAATGGTGTGTGCACATAGAATTTTTTATTCCACACTGCTGTAGATTGCATGAAGACAATGGATTATGTAACTGTATTCTCCACCTTGCCATATGGAGGTCTGCTGCATTTCCCACCCTAGCTTTACCTACTCGAGTCAATAGGTTTCCCCAGTTTTTGGGGTAAAATTAGGGGCCTCGGCTTATACTTGAGTATTATGGGATGCCTTATAATACATATATAACTATGAGAGTACATTGTAATATATGGAGGACTATGGGGATGCATTATAATAATTGGAGGACTATGATGGTGGGAGGGGAAGACCAAATATACCAGGATAAGGGACATATATATACATACGGGGCCCATACATCTGACCAACGTGTGTACGCGTGGAGCCCAGGTCTAAACTTTGCACCGTGGATCATCTGACTCTAGTTACGCCACTGTCAATAAGGAAGCAATACAGAAAAAAGTGTTTTATAGATGTGAGCTGGAGTCAGATCTGTTTACATCTAAAATTAACATGACATCTCTCTAGCGACGTACCAGCGATCCCTAACAGATCGTATGGTTGTCATGATCGCTGGTAAGTCGCCAAGTGTGACGGGGGATTAATACTTTCAAGCAACACACCTGTCTATGTTTTGTCACTGTCGGATTTCAAATTAAGTTTCACAGGTTTTGTTTCTCTTTGTTTACAGCTCCAGCATCGGCACCACCTGAATCACTGGCACCACCTCTTGGTTCTGAACCATAGGTATAATATGAGACCTAAAAAGGCAACATCTGACGTGGTCCAAGAGCCTCAGTTCAAAAGGAGAAAAACTCGGTCAGCTGCAGCACCTTTAAAAGAAAGGCAACGCAAGAATAGTAAGAACTAGTGATGAGCATATAGGATGTAAAGTTAAGATCAAAAGTTTGGACACACCTCATTCTAAGGCTACCTTCACACTGCATATTTTGCTGTCCGTGGTGATCCTGAAGAAAAAAAAAGGATCAGCACGGACAGCAAAATATGCAGTGTGAAGGTAGCCTTAGAATGAGGTGTGTCCAAACTTTTGATCTGTACTTTACATCCTATATGGTCATAGGAATAGGTTAAAACCTGGAAATGTGGTGTTGTAGTCTACCTCAATTTATTTGGAGGAAGCCCAAAGACAGTTGGGTGATTTCTAATTTTACACCAAGTTGCCATCTAACCCCACAACCATCTTCTCCTCCAAACTCAATCGATTACTTGTGGCTAGCTACTCATCGGTCATTATTACAAGCCAGGAAAGATGTTTTTTAACCGTTGAACACCCTGTGACGCGCACCTTTTACCCAAAGTGCACAAACGATTGGACAAGCCACCGGGACGTCCCATCATTGCCAGTTTTGGCAGTCTAAATGAAAAATCGTGTATTTATTTGGATTTTTTCTTGCAGCCCTTTGTCACCTCTCTACCCTCTTATCTGAAGGACACTGCGGATTTCATCCGCACATGCAGGGAGTTAACCCTTCATGAGAGATACCACTATGTTACATGTGACGTGGAATCTTTATATTCCAATATTGAGCATGAGGATGGCATTCATGCCACGATGTCTTTCTTAGATAAACAAGATAATTCCAACAGTCTTCATGATTCCTTTCTTACTAATTTACTACGATTTGTTCTGTCCCACAACTACTTTATGTTCGACTGGCAATATTACCGCCAGGTCACAGGTGTGGCGATGGGCGCAAGATGCGCCCCGGCGGTTGCAAATCTGTTTTTGGGTTGGTGGGAAGAAATCGTAGTCTATCCCTTAGAGGAATTCAAACAGCATGTCATCATCTGGAAACGATTCATTGACGATATCTTCTTTGTCTGGTCAGGTACTGCTTCTGAATGCCATTCCTTCTTTGAAAAGTTAAATAACTCCCTCAACATTTTTCTGACTTTCTCAATATCACAGACAGAGGCCGTATTCCTGGACACTGCGATCAAGATAGAAGACGGACGCATCCTCACAGATCTTTACTGTAAGCCGACTTCAACTAATAGTCTTCTTTATAAAAGTTTCCATCCATTGCATACACGTCAGGGGGTTCCCACGGGTCAATTCCTGAGACTCTGTCGTAACTGTACACTTGATGCAGATTTCAGGAGACAAGCAGCGGACTTTAATCATCGTCTCAGAAGTCGGGGTTACCCCAAGAAAACCATCGCTACAGCATTCCAACGAGCTAATGCTTCCTCACAGACTTTCTGGTATCTAGATCAAGAGACCAATCGGACAACATCCGTTTTGTAACCAACTTCACCGATAAATGGAAGAAGGTGAGGTCTATATGGCCATGTTCACACACAATTTGCGTTTTTTTTTAGCACTCCTAAAACCACATGCATTTTTTTTAAGAGTGCCAAGAAATGTCCCTTGTGTGTCTGAAAGGATTTTAATAATTTTTGGACTTTGTCATTTTTTTAACCAAATACGCAGGCAAAAACGCTTGCGTTAACGCAGGTGCCTATATGTGTCCTGCATTAACGCATGTGTTTCCCATAGGGCTTCCCACTAGGGGAAAAAAATGCAACTGGAGCTGAAAAACGCATGTACACTCAAGTGCACCCTGCGTTAACGCACCTGCATATTTTTTTAACAGCCCAAAAAACGCAGAGATGGCCAAAAAAGATGGTATGTGTGAACAAGGCCTATTTCAGTCACATTGGGACATTCTAACCACAGATAGACATGTCTTAGAGCTGGTTGGCCCTACACCGTCTCTCTCCGTTAGAAGAGCACCTAATCTCGGGGATCATCTTATGAGAAGCCATTTCAAACGCCCCACTATCAGGCTCCAGAGAGGCATAAGATTAAAGGGTTCATTTCCATGCGGGGACTGTAATATTTGCCCCTTCATGGTTCTAACAAGGGATACTTTTATTGATCCAAAATCTAACAATACTCATCCCTTGAGGGACTATATGTTTGGTCTACGTAACTACGGGCTTCAAAAAAATCAAGGGCACGGGCCGTAGTGACTTTTTGAGAAACACACTATTACAACATGAATCACGTTGGATTTTCACCTTAAATACTGTCAGTTCGAATGGAATCAATGAAGAATTGCTGTTTATTGACTTCCTTGATTAATAGGGCACTTCTATTAACCAGCCTATTGCTCAATTATTAATTCATTTTTATTAATTATTATGATATATATTTTTCCTGTTTTCTCTTATAGTTGGCCCTGCTTGTGTCCGATTCTATGCCGCCTGAAGCTCTACCCTTGGATCTTTTTCCATCTCCTTCCCTGTGGGAAGAGACCTATACTTATATAACCTTATGGCCACCGTGCCTGGACATCTCTACCTCTGTTTGGGACAACGGAACTTCGATGCAACCCTGACAGGAATGCTTTGAACTGACTGCATTGTCATTTCCTCCTCCAGCAACCTTATCTACCAGACATGTTCTCCCAAAATTAAAGACTTTACGAGGACTGCTACACGTGCCATCTTTTCCTCATCATATTGGGGTTAACACCCTTGACTATGCTCTCATCTTGGACCTCAATATAAATCATTTTTTTTTTTCCCCATGGTTCTGGGGGTCCATTTTGAGCCTATATGGGACCTATTGATCTATTTATATTGACATATCGTGTGGCATTATATTGGATTCAATATAAAAACAATTAATTTTATGTAACCGTGTCCAATCTCTAATTTTGGCTGGCCAGCCTACTAATACCGTCTCTTCTTTCATTTTGTTATGAGTTTTGAGAACGAGTCACAAACCCGGGGTGCCTCTGTTACATTTTTCGCAGGATGAACCATAAAATCGTCGCTGGTTGATCCAGGTTTTGTTCATCACAAATATTACTGGGTTGGGGTGATTATGTTTCGATGTATTGTTCTATACTGTGTTTCCACAACTAGGTTGTATGGTTGTTAAGACACACACGAGGATGGCTTCTTCCTTCTTCACTGCATAATCATGTTATACAGGTCCTTATGGGAATGATTATGAGGGGCACCGAAGCCGCAGATTAGGCTGCTGCACCCTGAATGCCGGGCCCCCCCATTTTCTCGAAGGCCAGCTTACTCCCAGCTGGTGACGCAGGAGGAGGAGGTCCACCCACCAATATAGAAGCCCCTGCCCAATAGGTCCGGCACTCTCGTTGGGCAGCCGGTATGATGGACCCGCTCCAGGAGGCGGTAAGAGAGCGCATCAGCAGGGAGGGTAGAGCTTGGATCGCGGCGCTGTTAGCCAGCACCGGCTCCCTTCCTGCTGAGGCTCAAGTAGTGGAAGCCGGCGAGCGGCGACCTAAAAGAGCTACCTGTCCACCGGCTCGCTTGAGCCCGCCATCTAAAAATGAGCGCGCGGAAGTCCTCTTCTCACGCTGCTCCACCCACCCGTCTCCATGCTTCTTTAGCCGCCGGAGCACACACGTAAGCTCTTGCGGCAATTAGTGCTGTGCCCCTGCTGCACAGATTGCAGCAACCCCTGCTCCCCTGATCACACTTGCTGGGGGTCACAGGGATAACACCCCCTTCTTGGGTCGACAAGGTAGGGGTGATATGGGAGGCACTCAAGAGTTCCTCCAGTGCATCAGGTGGGGGGATAGATGAACCCCTGATGTCACAGCCCACCACTGACATTAACCCCCCGGTCACCCATGACACGGACATGGGAAGGGACGCTGCGGCAGGTGGGGAGGTTCAATTGGCCCCAGGACAGCAGCCAGTATGGCCAGTTACGGGCTGCCCCTCGGCTGTGGGACAGACTATAATGTCGACAGCCTTATTTCACCCGGGACCAGGTAGTTTCTCACCGATATTCCCGTCGTACCCCGCCATATTTCAGGCGATGAGCCAGCAGGGTAACCCCGCGGGGCTCATTGCGTCCCCACTGCATACTTCCACACCTCAGTTCCCAATGCAGTCGGGGCCTCAGGGGATGGGTGGCGTGGAGCTTGGTGTACCCCTACCAGGTGCAGGAACCCCGGCCTCAGGATTGACAAGGGGTGCGGACACCCGCACTGGACGCAGCCCGTCCTCTTCGGAGGACGGTTACAGGCGGCGTACTTTAACCCATCGCAGGCATAGGAGTAGTTGCTGCCATTCCCACAGGTCGAGATCTGGCTGCCGCAGCAGACGTTCAGGGTCCTCACGCTGGTGGTCTCCTTCCTCATCGGACGACTCGTCGGTTAGGTCACGAAAACGAACAAAACACGCAGCAGTGCGCCACTCAGTGCAGCGTTCACATCCTCCTCTGGAACAAGCACAGCAGATACGTGTCTTGACGATCGGTGAGTACCCATATGTGGGCGCCTGGGGGGCGGGATCGGTGTCTACGGGGAATAAGGTATTCGTTAATCCCAAAGTAATGCAGCTAGTGGACGTTCCCAAACTACCTCCCCCTCGGCGGCCTGACACATACAAGGATGGCTTATTTTGTGGCGTCCCCCCACTGGGTTCACATTTAGATCTAACAGTTAGGGAAGCCATTTGGGCAAATGATTTTGTCGACATTTGGTCGCTAGTGTCGACAAAACAGCACTCCATAGATAGAAAGCGCAGGGTCGGTGACAGAGTTTACGACCGCAAGCCCAAGGTCGCGAAGACGATTAACAATTGGTTGCAGGCTTTCGCAGTCTTGGGTTGTGTAATGGGGCAAAGACACCCTGAAAGATGTTCGGAGCTATTCATATACATGGATAGCATCTATAACTCTTACAAGGCACACGGGGGATCAGCGTGGTGGAGGTACGACGAGGATTTTCGTCATCGATTAGCACTACACCCGCACCTCGGCTGGGGCGTTAAAGCCACCGATTCGTGGCTCCGCCTGATGATGGCTCAAAAAACCGCTCCATCCCTCTTTCCAGCAGCGGCCTGGTGCCAGCACGGGTACAGCGGTCGTTCGCAGACCGGGCACCTGTTGGCTCTTCAATGAAGGGAATTGCAAATTCTATGGCTGGCGTAAGTACAAGCACGAGTGTTCCTCTTGCAGAGGAACCCATGCGGCGGCTAAGTGCACCCGCCACCCTCAAGAAACCGGGGGACCTAGAAACTATGCACAGGGGGATGTCCGTGACACCGGTGAACGTGAAAAAGATGGGGCCGTGATTAGACCGGTACCCCAATAAGGCCACCGCGGCCCAGATTCATTTTGGATTTTATTTTGGTTTTTTCATCCCCATCATTTTTTCTAATTTTCCGTCCTATGCCCCTAACATGAGCTCGGCAGTGTTGCCTCCCGATGTTCTACGTGAAAAATTGGCTAAAGAAGTCCTACCGGGACCCTTTCGGGGGCCGTTTGACTCCCCGCCTTTTCGTAACTTGCGGGTCTCCCCGTTGGGTATTGTTCCCAAAAAAGAACATTCACCATTTATATAACCCGAAGGGAGGTTCCGTGAATGACGTAATCACGAGTGCCGATTCAGCGGTGCACTATGTTTCTTTCGACAGGCCGGTTGATCTAGTCAGGGAGGCCGGGTGCGACGCCCTTATGGCAAAATCAGACATCGAATCAGCTTTTCCGCTGTTGCCAGCTCATCCCGATTGCTACCACCTTTTGGGCGCGTCATTCGATGGCCAGTATTGTTATGACATCTATTTGCCCATGGGCTGTTCAGTCTCCTGTCAGTAATTTGAAACATTTAGCACTTTTTTTTGAGTGGGTGATACAAAATTTGTTACCCACTACCTAGACGTCGTGGGACCCGCCGGTACCCCCGCATGTCAGGACATCTTGGATCAATTTCGGTCTTTAATGAGAATTTTCGGTGTGCCCCTGTTGGTAGATAAGACCATAGGTCTGATTAAGGAGGTGTCGTTCCTAGGGATAGTCATCGATTCCTTGGCGATGGGAGTTTCGGCTCCCGCAGGACAAGATTCTGGCCTTGAGCGAGCTGATTGAAGGATTTCTTTCAGTTGGAAGGGTGACGCTTGTTCAAATGCAGTCGTTGTTAGGATCCCTTAATTTTGCTTGTAGAGTGATGCCGATGAGCCGGATTTTTGCCAGACGGCTATCCATCGCAACGGGTGAAGTATCCCGCCCTCATCATTGGATCAGGATTACAAGGCCCCTTAGGGATGATTTGAGAGTCTGGAAGACTTTCCTGTCAACGTACAATGGGCATACGTGTTTTCAGAAGGAGGAATGCTCCAATTCTGACATCCAGCTTTTTTCGGATGCAGCTGTACGGGACTGCGTTCCCAATTTGTTTTTATCACCCTGGAACACTGAATAAAGAAATATGAAAAATTGAAGAAACCGTCCAAGTGCCGGCTTTTTGTAAAGTTTATTTTTATCGACCAATGGTGTTCAGCGGGCTGGCTGGACACATGGGTGGAGAGGGGTTGGACGAGAAATTTGACATTGCTGGAATTATTCTCAATTGCGGTAGCAGTGAAATTATGGGGATCGGGGCTTGGAACAGGCAGGTGCGTTTTTGGTCGGACAACGCTAGCGTGGTTCACCCGATTAACCACTTATCGTCTTCATCTCCTCCAGGCATTACACTCCTTAGGTTCATAGTCCTAAAATGACTGTCGTTTAACGTGTGGTTTAGAGCTAAGCACATTCCAGGTTGTCATAATGAGGTGGCTGATTCTCTCTCCCGCTTTACCTTTCAGAAATTTCGGGAACTTCACCCGTCCGCCCAGGCGACAGGTTCGGTTTGCCCGGCATCAATGTGGGAATTGAGGAGACTTGATGCAACTTATCCGGTCATCAATTGTGCCTTCCACGTGGAGATCATACGGTAAGGCGTGGGGCGACTGGTGTAGGATGGTGGGCGACTGGAGTAGGATGGTGGGCGACAACCCGGTCGGGCTGTCCAACGAATCACTGTTGAAGTATACTCTGTTATACTTGCATGATCTGCGCAACAGCAGCGTATCGGGAGCGGTGGCCCGTAATCAAATGTCAGGTTTAGCTTTTCATTTGAAGTTGCGCAGCTGGCCAGATGTTACAAAAAGTTTTCTGGTAGGTCACATATTGAGGGGTTGGCGGAGATTGGATCCCCGGATGGATAGCAGAAGGCCTATTACATTTCAGCTACTATCTGATTTAATAAAGGGGACGGTTGCAGCTTGCGTTTCCACTTACGAGTCGGTTTTATTTTCAACAGCATTTGGACTCACCTTTTTCGGTGCGCTTCGGATTGGGGAAATTGTACCAAAATCCCGTGTGGGGCAGGAGGGTTTGTGGCGTGATGACATCATGTTTTGTGGGGATAGTTTACGACTGCGATTACGAAAATCAAAAAACGATCCGGACGGGAAAGGGACTTGGTTTCCTCTTTTCGGGATCCTGGGCCCAGGTGTGCCCCATGGCCCTGGCTACGGCATACGCAAACATGAGAGGTGTCGGCGACGCATTTTTCATTCATAAGGACGAGTCCCCGTTATTGGTGGGTCAATTTCTGTCGGTTTTGCGGAGAATATTGACTAATTTGGGTTTTCCGGCATCAGACTTATGGTACCCACTCTTTTCGGATAGGGGCGGCGACAGAAGCCGCCCGAGCGGGCATGGCTGAGCACGACATTCAGCGGATTGGGAAATGGCGATCCAGATTAGAGATGGGCGAGTCCTAAAAGACTCGGAATCGTAAGACCCCAACGAGTCCGAGTCAAGGACTCGGGACTCATTGCGAGTCCAGCGAGTCCAATGTTAATGAATAGGGAACCGAGTAATAGCGAATAATGAGATTTACAACTCGCTGATGTGTCTCTGAAAGTGTGCGAGTCCAAACTCGCTGGTTTTTCTCTTATTTTGAGGCTTGGAGCCGATGATGCGAGGGAAGCGATTCTCCAGCACACACCATGCTTTAAGGAAACAGGAAACGAGTCGCGCTGACAGGCGCACACACAGAGCAATCCATTCATCATTGCAATCATGGCAGCAGGCCGTGGCACGGTGAACACACTGCGTCTTATTGCACTTGTGGAGGCTCGTCCATTTCTATGGCTCCCTACAGATCCTGACTATGGGGATACGACCCAAATTAATACAGCCTGGAGAGAGATCGCCCAAGAGATGTTCCCTGCGTTCCATCGGAGTGACCATGAGGAACAGAGCAATCTAAGTAAGTTAAATGAGTTCACACGTTATATATTGCATTTACTGTATATATACTCGTGTATAAGCCGACCCGTGTATAAGCCGACCCCCCTATTTTTGCCCCCAAAAACTGTGAAAACATATTGACCGCCATCCTGGTATACAGCGGCTATCACTGGTAGACAGCCCCCCAGAGTATACACCTCCCCCTGCAGAGTATACAGGCCCCCAGATGGGTATACATGCCCCCATATTGTGGTATACAGGCAGGGGCGGACTGGCCCAGGTGCCACGGGTCATGCGGCTGCAGGAGCCTGAATAATCCGCATGTCCCTGAAGCAGCAGGCGGAAACGGAAGCGCCTGGCCGCGCTATGACGTCATCAGCGCGCGGCTGCGTCCGGGAGTGAGCGTCTGTGAGTGGCGTGCGGCTGCGACTGTTAGCGAGCGGCTGTGAGGAGCGCGAGGCTGCGGCTGGGAGCGAGCCATAGGAGAATGCGGGAGCTGCGGTGACTGTGAGGCCACCGCCAGTCATCACCCCCCGTCCTCACCTGTGTCGGGCCGGTGAGGGAGGGTTGCCACCCAAACTGTAGGGTGCCAGTCAGTCCCTGTATACAGGGCCCTCAGTGTGTGTACAGGCCCCCCCAGCAGTGGGTATACAGGGCCCCCAGCAGTGGGTAGACAGTGGCCCAGTGGGTTTACAGGGCCCCCAGCAGTGGGAATACAGGGCCCCCATAGCAGGGTATACAGGACCCTGAATGTGTTATCATGCTCCACCGCATAGTTGCCTATATTTGGATGGGGTCACAACAGTACACTTAGTTTAAGGTCTGATCCTCCTGGCTCTTTCGGCCAAGGGGTTGGGTGTATATAAATACCACTAATGACCAGAGTCTGGTGCCCGCACTATTACATTCTCTATGCGTTGACATGTGTCCTGCCTCATTTGTGATTGTGGCCACGTGAGCTCAATGTCCGTAATGCTGTTGATGATGTTCCACACTGTCGTGTCACTGTGCCTTGTATACACATTACACACACAAAATGAATAAAATGTTATTGTTGATTTGTACACATACTTTTGTTGTTTCAAATATTACACATCTCTAAACCCGGTTTGAAATCATTTCACAGTTGACCATCTTAAAAAACGGTGGAGGAGCTGCCGGGACCAGCATAGGAAGCAGTACCGCCAGTACTCAGAGAGAGAACCGGGAGCCGCTCCATTGCTGAACCACTATCATTTTTACGACCGGCTGTCCTTCCTTCACCCGGTGGCCCGTATGCCAAGGTATGTGTCTGCAGCACTGTTGTGTACAATTAGTATTATTATTAATATATACATTAGGTTCCAATTCGGCTCTGTGGGTAGCAGAGTATACACGTGGCTCTGTGGGTAGCAGAGTATAAAGACGGCTCTGTGGGTAGCAGAGTATACAGGCGGCTCTGTGGGTAGCAGAGTATACAGGCGGCTCTGTGGGTAGCAGAGTATACAGGCGGGTCTGTGGGTAGCAGAGTATACAGGCGGCTCTGTGGGTAGCAGAGTATACAGGCGGCTCTGTGGGTAGCAGAGTATACAGGCGGGTCTGTGGGTAGCAGAGTATACAGGCAGGTCTGAGGTAGCAGAGTATACAGGCGGCTCTGTGGGTAGCAGAGTATACAGGCGGGTCTGAGGTAGCAGAGTATAAAGACGGCTCTGTGGGTAGCAGAGTATACAGGCGGGTCTGTGGGTAGCAGAGTATACAGGCGGCTCTGTGGGTAGCAGAGTATATAGGTGATGAGAATAGGGTTAATAGATGGTGCTACAGTGTTGGGGCGTGCTAGAGGGAGCAGAGATCCGATTACTGCCATCATTACTGACCTTATTAAAGATAGCGGCCGCAGCTGAATGACATCATGGCAAAGGTAAACATGGGGTGTGGTTAGCTGCAGGAGGTTAGTGAGAGGTGTGGGTTGTTTGGCAGAGGGCGTGGTGTGGGTTGTTTGGCAGAGGGCGTGGTGTGGGCGGGGTGAGCGCTGCTCCTGCGTCAGATATGCTGCGAGCGCGGACCCGCGGCAGATCTCCAGGAGCAGAGGACGTGTCCGGTACGTCCGTAGCCCCTGGCCTCCACGTTGTCCGCACACACAGCCCCGCTGTGACCTCTGCAGTGTCACAGGCCCCGGCGGGCGGCTGTCATCTCCTCCTGACACTGACCTCCTCCTGATTTGATTGTCTGTGTTGTCCCCCCCCGCTGTCAGCATCAGTGATCTGCTAAGACCTGTGGGTGCACAGACGGGGGAAGTACAAATGCCAGCATGCCGGGGCGGATGGGGGCTGTCAGGGGCGCAGGTCTTGCTGTGAGCGGAGGGCGCGAGGCCGCTCGAGAAAACGCTATAGCGGCTGTGTGAGTTAAGCGTCTGCGGCTCGCGAAGGCGCATACGCGTCTCCGCTCGCAGTGACGCTAAGGAGTTTGGGATTCGGCTACACTGCCGTAATTTCAAACTCCCGATTATATAAATAGATTATATATATATATTGTATACCTTTCAACCCCTTCCCTGCTTTATATAGATGATATAAGCTAAACGTTTTGTGAATTAAGTATGTCAAGTTAAAAGTGAAGTCAGGGGGCCTTTTTTTTTTCATGTGAACCATTGGTGTTATTGATCGTCTAGATTAGATGGGATGGGGGGGGGTGGGTGGTAATCAGGGGGGGAAAAATTATGTATTATTATGGAATTAGCAAACAAAGTCACGTATTCCTTTATGTTATGTACAATTGGTTATTCTTTCATAATAATAACAAATATCTGATTAAGAATACACAGATACACAGAGTCTAAAAAGCGTGTAACTTAATGTTTGACCTATGTTTTTGTTTCCAAATGCAATGCATTCACCAAATTTTTTTTTACTTTACCCACAGAGAAGCTTACTACAGAGGACGGCGTGCTGCTAACCCTCCACCTCCAAACAGAAGGCGGCGTGGAGAAAACCGACCACCACCACCACGGCCGCCGCCACCACCACCACCGCCGTCGCCGCCGCCACCACCACCACCATCGCCGCCAGCAGCGCCAGCACCACCACCGCCGCCATCAGCGGCCGGGCCAGCACCACCACCGCCGCCATCAGCGGCCGGGCCAGCACCACCACCGCCGCCACCAGCGGCAGGGCCAGCACAACCACCACTGCCGTCGCCGCCGCCGCCACCACCACCACCAGCGGCAGGGCCAGCGCCACCACCACCACCAGCGGCAGGGCCAGCACCACCACCGCCGCCACCAGCGGCAGGGCCAGCACCACCACCGCCGCCACCAGCGGCAGGGCCAGCACCACCACCGCCGCCACCAGCGGCAGGGCCAGCACCACCACCGCCGCCACCAGCGGCAGGCCCAGCTTATGGTCCGATCCCGGGGTCACCTCATTCAAGTGTCAAACAGAGTAATGCTGACTTTGCCCGCAGTATTATACCATTCATGGATAATATTCCATTTGACAGGCTACTGCGGGCAAGGTCAGCATTACAGATAGTGCTTGAAGCCTGTCAGCCCACTAACGACCCAGGTGATGTTTTCCAATATTTGGATGGGTGGAAAATATCGGCCTCTAACAGGCTAGGCAGGCCCACAACACGGGACAGCCATGTGCCACCCCACAGGGCTATACCGCAATTGCCTCACTGCCAGTGGCCACCTAACAGGGACCTACCACCGTTCCCTACACCTGTGCAGAGGATCCACCCTGAAGGGTTCGGCCAGGCCATATGTGGGGCCCTTGACCTTTTAGAAGACGGACAGCCCACCTACCAGGACCTGTAGGGCTCCATTTGTTGGTTAATACCTTAATTTTAAAAGGTTGTATTTTTGGGAATGTCCAACCAGTGCTGCCATTTTGGTTTTGAAACACAGTTTTAAAAAACAGCTTTGTGTCTGTCTTTTTTCAAGGAATGAATGTGGAGTTTTTTTTGTGGGTGGGCTTCAAGTCATCATAATTATTATAATTATTATTTATTTAGATAGCGCCGATAGGTTCCATGGCGCTTTACATGAGGAAAAGGTAGACAAGGACAAGTACAATAAACATAGACAATAAGGTCATACAGGTACAATAGTAGAGGACCCTGTACGCGTGGGCTCACATTCTACGAGGGGTGGGTGGGGAAACAATAGGGTGGGGAAGGTGTCGGTCGTGGGGCGTGTAGCGGGGTCTCATGGCAGGTTGTAGGCCTGTCGGAAGAGGTGAGTCTTTAGGTGTCTCTTGAAGGTTCACAGGGTAGGCGACTGACTGATGAGGTGGGGCAGGGAGTTCCATAGCATGGCGGATGACCGGGAGAAATCCTGTATGCGGTTGTGGGAAAAGGAGATGAGGGTGGACTGTAGGACAAGTTCTTGGGATGAACGCAGGTTGCGTGAGGGATGGTATCGGGAGATCATGTCGGAGATGTATGGTGGGGATAGGTTGTGTAAGGCTTTGAATGTCATGGTCAGTGTTTTAAAGTGAGCTCTCTGTGGGGCGGAGGGGCCAGTGAAGGGCTTGGCAGAGGGGGTAGGCAGGGGAGTAGCGTGAGGACAGATGGATTAGTCGGGCAGCAGAGTTTAGTATACATTGGAGAGGTGCAAGAGAGTTGGCAGGGAGACCTATGCGAAAGAGGTTGCAGTAGTCAAGGCGGGAGATGATGAGGGCATTTATGAGTGTTTCAGCAGTGTCAGGATTGAGTAACGACCGAATTGGTTAAATATTTTTGAGTTGGAGTCACAGGGACTTGGTTAGGGACTACAGGTGGGGCTTGAAGGAGAGGGAGGAGTCAAGGATTACCCCGAGACATTTGGCGTGGGGGACAGGGGAGAGAGCATCATTAGCAAGTACTTTACGGCCCGCATGGCGCATGAAGTCACCTTGGTTACTAAGTGTCAAATCATGACTCCACATACAACTGTTGCTGACAAACAGTGCCTGTGTTTGGGGGGTTACTTTATGCCTCGCTATGGCAACAAGACTATGAACACACATGTGAGAGGCTGGGACGTCTACATGCTACACATCGCGTCTACGCGTTTTCTATGGAGCGCACAGTGGGACCCTTCACCAGGCTCCAGCAGGATGATAGTACAAGCAACGCCCACGATGCAGGCATAGGATTGGTGCCTCGAAAAATTTGCCCAAGGGGCTGTTTGCCATTTTTGGTATAAATGTAGGCCTAAGGGCCATGAAAAGCTTGTTAGCCAGGGTGTCTCCCAAACCATGATAAGCTTGTTCGCCTGGGTGGCTCAAAAAATTTGCCCAAGGGGCTGTTTGCCATTTTTGGTATAAATGTAGGCCTAAGGGCCATGAAAAGCTTGTTAGCCAGGGTGTCTCCCAAACCATGATAAGCTTGTTCGCCTGGGTGGCTCGAAAAATTTGCCCAAGGGGCTGTTTGCCATTTTTGGTATAAATGTAGGCCTAAGGGCCATGAAAAGCTTGTTAGCCAGGGTGTCTCCAAAACCATGATAAGCTTGTTCGCCTGGGTGGCTCAAAAAATTTGCCCAAGGGGCTGTTTGCCATTTTTGGTATAAATGTAGGCCTAAGGGCCATAAAAAGCTTGTTAGCCAGGGTGTCTCCAAAACCATGATAAGCTTGTTAGCCTGGGTGGCTCAAAAAATTAGCCCAAAGGGCTTAATAAAGTCTATTTTTAAATAAAGCAGGGCGCTTTGCCCATAGCATATTATTGCTTGGACTAGGAGCATAGAACAAGCAAGGCCAACTATGCAGGCCTAGGCTTGGTGCCTCAAAAAATTAGCCCAAAGGGCTTAATAAAGTATTTTTTTACATAAAGCAGGGCGCTTGGCCCATAGCATATTATTGCTTGGACTGGGTGCCTAATGAAATCAACAGAGCTAAGGGACATGTCATTAATTCCAGTCCAAAATGGGCATATTGTTAACAGCGCAATATCCCAATCATATAAATTATGATTAGGTTAATCTAGGATTGTGTACTGTCGTCTGGAGGGCTTAGGAACTGTGATGATATCCAATCCTTGTTGAATTTAATTAGAGTGAGCCTGTCGGCATTTTCTGTGGTGAGGCGGGACCTTCTATCAGTGACTATACCCCCAGCGGCACTGAAAACACGCTCTGATGTCACACTAGCAGCTGGGCATGCCAGCACCTCCAAGGCATACAATGACAGCTCAGTCCAAGTATGCAGCTTGGAAACCCAGTAATTAAAGGGTACAGAAGGGTCGGTTAGGAAGCTGGTACTGTCACTGAGATACTGCTGCACCATGTTGGACAATTGTTGTCTCCTACTCAAGGTCACCGTAGGCAAATTCCGTTCTTGATTGGAAGGTCTGTTGAACATCGCCCAGTTGGCGGACATCTTACCCCCACATCTTCTTGTCATTGATGGCGTTTGTGTCCCAACCAAAGGCTGCTGTTGCAAAGAGCTGGTTCTTCGATGTATAGCGGATTCAGACGGTGATATTGCCAGCAAAATATCAAGAAGAACCCTCTTTACATTATCCATCGTTAAGCCCCTGGATGAGTGCGACAGCAGCGACTGAAATTTGTCTTTGTACCGTGGGTCCAAAAACGTTGACAACCAGTAGAGGTCGCTGTCATAGATGTGTATGACGCGTGGATCTTTGGAGACACATTGACACATTACTTCAGCCATGTGTGCTAAGCTGCAAAGACTCATCTCCTCAGTTACAACAGAATGAAGATCACTACGCGTCGTGGCCTCTAAATCGGTGTCCGCCTCCTCCTCTTCAGCCCACCCATGCTGTACCGACATAAACGTAGGGTTGGGAGTCCCATCAGGGTTCACATCAGTACCAGAGAAAAATAAATCTTCTTCATCATCACCCTCATCACCATCTTCCTGAACCAATGTAGCCTGCTGATATTGGCTTGGGTGGCTAGGATCAGCGATGTTCAATTCTGGCTCCATAGCCATCCGCTGTGCTCTCAAAGCATCTGTTTTGAGATTCATTAGGGATTCTTGGAGCAGGCAGAGCATGGGGATGGTGAGACTTATAATCGACTGATCCCCACTGACAAGTTTGGTACAGTATTCGAAGTTATCCAGCAACTCGCAAAGGTCAGCGATCCAGACCCACTCGAAAGTACTGATGTGTGTGGTATGACTTCCGGGTTGACGGGCATGTTGCAGCTGAAATTCCGCTATTGCCTTCTGCTGCTCATTAAACCTTGCCAACATATGGAAGGTGGAGTTCCATCGCGTAGGCATGTCGCAAATTAGCCTGTGTTTCGGCAAGTTAAATTGGATTTGAAGGCCTGAAAGACTTGCAGCTGCTGTGGACGAATGTCTAAAGTGGGCGCAAATTCGCCTCACCTTATCCAGTAGCTCAGGTAACTCTGGGTATATTTTGAGGAATTTCTGAACTACCAGGTTCAGGACGTGAGCCATGCAAGGTACATGTACAAGTTTACCGTGCTTTATTGCCGCCACAAGGTTTGCACCATTATCGCTCACAATTAGACCTGGTTGTAGTTCCAGTGGGGCCAGCCACTCATCGGTCTGTTGCTTGAGACCTTTCCACAACTCTGTTGCAGTGTGACGTGTGTCACCTAGGCAGATAAGCTTCAGAAGAGCCTGTTGTCGTCTTGCTGAAGCAGTACTGCAAAGCTCCCAACTCGGACGTGATGGTGCGGGAGGCTCAGCAGTGGACAAGGAAGTGGCAGAAGCCGATTGGGCACTGGACATATATGAGGAGGCAGACACCCGGAATGATGTTGGGCCCGCTATTCGTGGAGTTGGTAGTATGTCAGATGGTACAGTTTTAGAAGTTGGGACACTCTCCACCAGGTTGATCCAGTGAGCCGTTAGTGAAATGTATCTGCCCTGTCCACAACTACTTGTCCACGTGTCCGTTGTTAGGTGGACTTTTGCGGTGACAGCATTTGTTAAAGCACGTTTTAAGTTGTTAACCACGTGCTGGTGTAAGGCGGGAACGGCACTACGTGAGAAAAAGTAGCGGCTGGGTACAGAGTATCGTGGTGCTGCCTCAGCCATCAACTCCCGAAAAGACTCTGTACCCACAAGCCTAAACGGCAGCATTTCCACAGCTAACAACTTGGCTATTTTCGCAGTCACTTTGTGGGAATATGGGTGTGTGTCGGTTGGAACTTCCGCAGTCGCACAGACAACTGCACGTTTGGACCAGACTGACAAGAGGATTGACTACTGTCATGTCTGTCTTGTAAAGCACCTTGGGAGGAGTACGCTTGAGCAGGAGCTGAAGCCTGAACACTTGCTGGTGAAGGATGCATCTGAGGTGGCCTGGAAGTGTTTGGATCAGAAGGCACTGATTTTGAACCCTGATAGGGTGCCCACTGAATTGGGTGCTTAAGAGACATATGCTTGCGCATACTGCTGGTGCTCTGGTTTCCTTTTACCGTGCCTCTGCTAAGCCTTGTGTTACCCCTCGGGGGTCTGCTGCCCGTGCCCGCGGCCTGCTGCCCTTATACCCTCTGCTTGAGCAACATTGCTCCTCTCACTTCTGGTACCACTGCTTATACACATGAAACTGTCTCCAATTCAGTTTCTGCTGGAGAGATTGCAGGGAGCTTGCTCCTCCCCTCAGCCAATCACCAGGTCTCTGTGTCCTGCCAATCAGGACGGCCCTGCTCTGATTTAAACCTCCTGTTTCCAATCAGTCGGGGCCAGGGCAACCTTCTCCTTAGTGAAGCTGCCACTACTGGTCTGTCAGGTCGCTCCTTTTTTGGTTTGTTACCTGATATTTCTGTGTTACCTCCTCCAGATCTCGTTCCTGCCGGCTCCTGGCTGATCACCGTGTTCCTGGATGGTCTCCTGGATCTCTTCAAGCTGATCGCCGCTTCTCGCCCGGCTCCGGATCCCCCGTGGTCCTGGGATCTCTCCGTGTTCCTGGATCTCTCCTGTGTTCCTGGTTCCCCGTGTTCCTGGTGCTCTGTATTCACGGTTCTCGTTTCGTATTGTATTCCCGGGTGCTGTTTCATTACCACGTCGCCTGGGGTCGGTTGAACACTTGTGTCCGTAGCATTGGCCCCTTCGAGGCTGATCCCGGCGGTATCCCTGTATAGGGGTCAAGCGCTCCGGGGTCTCCCTCGCTGGGCTCCCGGTGTTGCGACCTTGTGGCCCTCTCCAGGGGCGTGTGGTTCTGTGTTATAGTTCTGTTTAAAAAACCCGTTGACTCTACGGTGCGTGTCTGCCTCTCTATCACCCGGTATCAGCATCCGCTTTACGCGGTCCAGTGGGTCCACGTGTGAGTCCGTCAGTAGGACGTGACACCTTGCCTGGCACATCTTACAGATAACCATATTTGGTACTGTTGGGCTATCCTTAAAAAATTGCCACACACTGGCTGTTCGTCCTTTATTTTTAATTGGAGGAAGAGGAGGATGACTCTGTTCAACACCAACTGTGGACACATTTTGGGCAACTGTGTTTGCAGTTTGGGCAACAGTTGGTACAGTTTGTGCCACAGTTGACGCTACTTGGGCAACTGTTCTCACAGTTTGTGTTCTGGAGACAGTACGCCTTTGTGATTTTGCCAGTGGTACATAGCCACTTTCGTCCTCCTGGCTGCTCTCTTGGCTATGCAATTCAGCAATCCAGGTAGGATCTGTGGTGTCATCATCCACCCCTTCCAGTTCAAAGGATTCTGGATAAACTGACTGAGCAGGCTGGCCAGATGAGATGTGTGTCTCATCATCCTCATCATCATCCACCTCCTGAGATACTGTTTGCATTTCGTGAAAGTGTCTTTCTTCAGGACGCGGTGCTTCCAAACTTTGGCCATGAGTAGACATTTCATCTACTTCAAGTATCTCGTCAGGCAGTGACAAAGAGACCCCTTGATAAGAACCGAATAAGTCATCCGAGTGACCAAGGTCCATAGCCAAATTTTCCTCTGGCTGCCGATGGGTTGAGGCAATATGAAGACTTTGAGGATTGGATGGCGCTGCATTGTCTGTAGCGACACTAGAATGTCTTGCCACGGATGATTGCGTACTGCAAGAACCAGTGGTCGAGGGCGTCTGAGCCATCCAAGATGTTATCTTGTCATGCTCGTCCGGCCTCAACACACGTTTTTTTTGAGTACTGGGATTTCTAGGTAGAAAAAAGGACGTTCTATCAATCCTAGGCTGTGTAATTGTACCAGTGCCTTCTTGGGCAAGACTGCTGCGGCCACGACCTCGTCCCTGTCCCTTTGCAACATCCTTTTTGTTAATTGTTTTTTTTTTGAGACATTGTTGACGAATGCACAGTCACCGAGTTGGAGTTAGGTGTTGGTGTATGCGTCACGAGCTGGCGGGGTAAGTGTGCGCGCTCACACTTGGCAGTGAAGCCGCACACTACACTCCCTAAAAAAATTGGTTTGAAGTGCGCACAGCCACCGAGATGTGGTTAGGTGTTGCTGAATGCGTCACTTGCTGGCGGGGTAAGTGTGCGCGCTCACACTTGGCAGTGAAGCCGCACACTACACTCCCTAAAAAAATTGGTTTGAAGTGCGCACAGCCACCGTGATGTGGTTAGGTGTTGCTGAATGCGTCACTTGCTGGCGGGGTAAGTGTGCGCGCTCACACTTGGCAGTGAAGCCGCACACTACACTCCCTAGAAAAATTGGTTTGAAGTGCGCACAGCCACCGAGATGTGGTTAGGTGTTGCTGAATGAGTCACTTGCTGGCGGGGTTAGTGTGCGCGCTCACACTTGGCAGTGAAGCCGCACACTACACTCCCTAAAAAAATTGGTTTGAAGTGCGCACAGCCACCGAGATGTGGTTAGGTGTTGCTGAATGCGTCACTTGCTGGCGGGGTAAGTGTGCGCGCTCACACTTGGCAGTGAAGCCGCACACTACACTCCCTAAAAAAATTGGTTTGAAGTGCGCACAGCCACCGAGATGTGGTTAGGTGTTGCTGAATGCGCCACTTGCTGGCGGGGTAAGTGTGCGCGCTCACACTTGGCAGTGAAGCCGCACACTACACTCCCTAAAAAAATTGGTTTGAAGTGCGCACAGCCACCGAGATGTGGTTAGGTGTTGCTGAATGCGTCACTTGCTGGCGGGGTAAGTGTGCGCTCTCACACTTGGCAGTGAAGCCGCACACTACACTCCCTAAGGTGGTGTACGTGCTAGCAGCAACGCACTGGTCTGCCACAGAAAAAATAACGCTCTATGGCTTATTAGGAACAAAAATCGATCTGGTGCAAAAACAAAAAGGAAACAGCACCTCAGCTAAGCCTCTGACTGCAGCTGTTAGCAAAGCTAAGTGAGTAAGCTAAGCTATGAGGTCCGTCCTGTGTGCACTCTAAGGCTTCTCCTTCCTTCCCTCCCTGCCTGCCTGCCTACACAGCACTACTCCGTCCTCCTCCTAGCTCTCAGAAGAGCTTTTTGGGTTAATATAAGGAATCTTCCCTACACTGACAATCCCTGATCTGCTCCAGCATATATCTCTCTCTCCCTATACTAGGTCAGATCGTCTCAGGAATGTGGCCAAAATGGCGGGGACAAGCCTTATATACTGCCTTGCCTGTCATAGATGACATAGGCATCACGATGGACAGCAGCCAATCATAGTCCTGACACAACCAACTTTGCTATGCCATTACTGACTATGATTGGCTATCTTCACAAGTTTTCTGACCTAACACGCACGCTGTGCTGACTCGGAACATAACAGATTCTGTATTCGAGAGTCCGACTCCCGAATACAGTATACAGGACTCGGAATCGTAGACTCGCTCAGACTCGCTGCTGACAGCGGGTATCTGCGAAGAGTCAAGCTTATTGACATTGAATTCCATTGGACTCGTCACTGTGCGAGTCCAAGCTGGGAGATTCGCCGAGTAACGAGTCCTGCGAGTACCTTCAGAATCGCCGAGTCCTAGCGAGTAGACTCGCCCATCCCTAATCCAGATGTATCAGGCCCGAGTTGATTTTGTAGAACTTCTCTTTGGGTAACAGTTTGCTAAAAGTGGTCAAAAAAGGAAGGAAAAAAAAAAAAAAGGTAGCATTAAGTGTAAATAGGAACGGTGTATTGGCATGTGTTTCATAGTTGATGGGATGGTTGTTAATTGTTATCTCCTTACAGAAGGAAACCGGCCCAGTGTTTGGATTATCGTGCATTCGTACATTTATTGGGCTGCCAGGCATGCGGATTCCCGCCCGGGAGGGCCCTCACTGGGATTTCTGGTCTTGGCTTTGAACTGGAGAGGATACAGGGATTTGACATGGCCTCAAGTATTGCCCGAAGTGGTCAAGATTTCGAGAGCAGTAACGTCACCGGTCGTTCTTGTGTTACATGCCGGCGGAGCTGCTGACCCTGATGCGTTCAGATAAGGATAAATTCCCTGGGTTTTTTACAGATCTGAAAATGGTGTGGTCCGAGGTGGTGCCACATCACGCCTGGCATGGCGCCAGGGAAGGCGGGGCTAAGGAATGATCCCGGCGTATGCTGAACCAAAGGATTTCCTGCTTCATCAGATTTAGGAATGGGGTGGTGGTGAGACATCACAGGTTGGAGGGTGACAATTCTGGTTTCATGAGACCAGATGGGATTCATTTAAATGAGTCCGGGATGGACATTTTCCTAGCGGGTATATGGGAAGGGGTAGCACAGGCCCTTCAGTCGCTCGGTGGTGGGGGGGGTCGTAGCTTGCTGCGCAGTGCTACTCCTTGTCGGAAAAGGGGTAGCTATCCGGTGGTAAGAAACCCGCAACGGAAGGCCGAAGACGGTAATTCTTCCCGAACCCTATCTTGGTGGGCAGCTTGCCCGTTTTAAAGAGCTGCAACCCTGTTTATGCCAATGTGTGGTAAAAGATGAGAGCGTTACCTCTCCACAAAGTTTGATAAAATTAAACATTTGGTGTCAGGTCATTTGCTGGGAGGCGGGTGTTGGTTGGGTCTTGGCAGTCTTCACAATTTTGTGTCTAATCTCCCTGGCCTGTATATACTTCCTTAGTTGTCATCCTTTTATTCAACCACCTTAACCCCGTCTGTGTGATTCAGATATTGGGGAAGGTCTCAACTATATATGCCTCTCTTGTACCTTTTCTCTTTTTATAATCTTGTCCTTGGCGCTTTCCTGGACACTACTATATCCATATCATATATAAAAATTAGGCATACAGAAGATGATTCCAACACTCCTGGATGAAGGCGTGAGCCGAAACGTGCATGTAGAGTGCAGCTATACTTGTATACACACCAGGTAATTAGCCCCTCTTGATCTTTGTTTTTTTGAGTTTCACTTTCTATGGTCTTATCTATGATTAGTCACCTATGTCTGAGATAGGTGACAGTTAGAAGAATCACTGGGATTTTATTTAACACATAGATTTGTCCTAATAGGATCACTGGAATAGAGATCATTTCACTGTGTTTAGGGTTGTGTATACAGTTCTCTTTTCTTTTCTTATATGTAATTAATTATATATCCACAGAAATTCTATGTTTATGTACTTCTTGATTAAAAACTCACTGTTATTATTGTAACTTTTACTTGTCTAAACTTTTTTAAGTATTCATAATAAAATTTTGATCTTTTTAAAAAAATCACCTTCCTTTTTCTGATGGTTTATATCCATATCATGTCCTCCCTGGACAGTTTCAGAGCTGTCACAGCCCATAACACCGCCTACTATATGGCGTTCTCCCAATGCTCCCATATCTTCTAGCTTCTTTATTCACCTACCTCCCTCCCATCTCCTGGTCCTTATGTAATTAAACAGAAAAGGATGCGCAATGGGTACACCTGTATAAACAATTTCTTTCCCTAACTAGTAAAAAAGCTGCTCACCTTGGAGGGCTGTGCACTGCCCTGCACAGCCCGGTACAGCACTTGAAATGTGGAGCTTAACCGCTCTCCCTGGAACCTAAGTGTGCTGCTGCCTGAGAGCTGCCTCCTCTGGCCCCCCAGCTCTGAACACATGACCACTCAGACAGAAAAGGTCCTGCAGCTCCAGGCCTTCACCTCACACCACACAGATCCTTCTGTTAATGTGCCTTCGCCACCCCTTGGAGGGTCCGGAAGAATTGTACTTTTGATACAGACTTTCAAAGTGAATCCAAAATTCGCAGAAAGTGGTTCATTGAGAAACGTTATCCCAATAACCTCCTCAAGGATGCCTATAAAAGGACATGCAATCTCAGTCAGGACTCATGTCTGGACAAGATGGAGAAGGGGAAAAATACACGGGAATAAGGAATGGCGCTAAATAAGTGGAGTTTAGTGACCACTTTTTGCCGTTACAGATCCATCATGCAAACAATGCTGGAGAAACACTTGTTCGTTTTGAAAGGAGACCCCCTCTTGAATTCAGTGATCCCCAACAGACCTAAAATTATATATAGAAAGAACAGGAGCCTAAAGAATCTCGTTGCGCCCAGTAATATAATGAGGAAACATAAAATGGTACAGGAGAGTTGCAACATTGATTGGGGTTGTTATGCCTGCAACACACCTAAGTGTTTATGTTGCAACGTGATCCAAAATCAAGCGAAAACTTTTCAATCAAACACCGCTAATGAAACCTTTCAGATCAGGCACAATCCTCATACATAATATGTTGAGGATCTCAGTTCAATCACAAGTCCATCAGCCACTCCTAATTATATTATTAGGCATTTACGTTATCGCAAGTAAATGATACGGACACCAGAGTCGTCTCAAGCCTTACTCATGCCTACGCCGTATGAGATTAAACACACACTGCGCAGGCGTTTATTGAAACACACATTTTTTGTACAGAAAGCAAGAGGCGTGTTAGAATTCTGGAACTTTCTACAAAATAATCATTTCCTAATTGGTCAATCTTTATCAAGTTATTTTAATACCTAAATTCCTTTCTTAATGGGCTGCATGGAGCATGGGCGCCATCTAGTGTATAACAAACAACATGACATTTCAAATTAAAATATATATAAAGAGAGAAACGTTTTGATATTTCTTTTAACCCTATAAATTCCATCCTTAACAGCTCCCCCCTAAATACACAACTTTTCTACAAAAACCTATAATATACCTCCATGCACATATAGATTTGGTGCATGAGGGTTAAATTTTGAAAACATATTACTTCACAAAGCATAGCCTATTCACAATAATACCTTACACAGCAGACAGGCACAAATATAAATGACGTATAAAATTACAATAATTAAACAATAGAATACATAAGGTCTTTAGTGAAGGAATACAAACTGGAGAGATTAGTAATTAGGGAAATATTGGGAACAGCATAGAAATAATAGAAAATCAGGCAGTAGAAAAATATGGAGACTGACAGATAAAAAGTTACAAGTTTTTGGACCTGTTCCCAGAAATATAGATAAGGAATAGAGAATACACAATTATCTCATCCTCTTGCAAAAACAATAACTATGTTCTACATAGTTCAGATACTAGAGTAGTTTACATTATCTAACTAGTAATATAAATTTTGGGTATTAATACTTTAGTATAAAAACATAAATTTTTATAACATTCTCTAAGCTATTAGGAGTAATAAAAGTCTTTTATAGTAGAAAAAGTGAAATCATCTGCTTTATAGCATAGAGTTAAATATCCATAGGGAAAATCCTCAGTAAAAGTCTTTGGCAAAGTCTATATCCAGGAAAAGTCTTTAGCAAAATTTAAATCCAGGAAAAAGGTATAAAGTCCCGATCATAATAGTATAAAAGAGTCCTTAAAAGAATTCAAAAAAATTCTTAAAACAGTATCTACATACAGAGTAAGTATAGAAAAATAAAACCGCAATCATGAATATGGGACATCCAAAGGTAAGGCACTACTACAACTCAATCCCCAGGCTGTAGGGAATATCTCTGATCTACAAAACCTATTGAAAAAGAAAAACCTCAAAATATGTTAGAAACAGTCTGAGAAATTGTGTATCAGAGATTGTTACATATAGATATCACATATAACCTTAAAAATATAAGTCACCCCCCTTGAACATTTTATTAACTTGCATTATATATACCACTATCATTAAAGAGATTTAACAAAAGGATATAAAACTTTTGAAGTATCTGCAAATAAGCACAATTATCCACAAGAGAAGAGAGATACACAACAAAAGTTATATTTCATTGATTTGTAATATAAAAATAATCACCCAGGATCACATAATCACATAACAGACTTTTAATAGTTGACCTGACCACCACTCCTAATAGTTCCCTAACAATATCCTTAAAGCTGGAAACTTACCTACACAGCGGAGGTCGGCACCCTTTTGAACGCTTGTGGTGCCCCCGCTCCACGTAGACTCCCCCTATCTATCCCTAACCTTTCCCTGATCTTACATATATATAAGGGTCACCAGGTACACAGTCAATAGTCTGTAATAGAAACAGGTCATAGCAACCTTGTCAAAGAACAAATAAAAGCAATATAACAAGATGGAGTCAAACAGATATAATAATAATAGACAATAGAATTATACTTATCAATGGTCTTTCAGTTTTCCTGAAAAACAGGTAAAAAAGAATAACAAAATAGCATAGAAAAGAACACACAACTATTTATTTACCATAATATGATTAGTATCTAATTAAGCAGCAAAAATCATATTATTTACCTACTCTACTTCAGAACATTTTAACCAATATATTTGACATCTTACGGTATTTTGTATAGGAGAGAGAAATCCACACCTACTAGGACATTTTATACAATTTCTTGTCTTTTTCCACACTCTATTTGCAATTTTAAAAAACCTGTGGAGCAGCTTCTGCTTTGAACCTCTTACCTTTCTTAATTGTGTTGTGAGACCAGGAGCGATCCAGGAGGTATTCATCTGATTTCATTAGTGACCTATTGAGGCGTAAGCAGGCCAAGCAGAGACTATTCTAACTTTTGCTGATGAGAGACAGAGACGTCATGGCCAGCCCTTTTCCCATCTCATAACACGGCTCCCAAATTATTTTCTTTAGTATTTGGTCAGTCCTATCCGTCCTGTCCTATAAGTTTCATACCTTTTCTACGACTCTCCCTCTTATTGATATACCTTGTCATATAGTTGTAATATTTATAAGGGTTGAAATAATGATTCTATCATTAATGTTTTTAAAATAATTTTTTTATTCTAGCTTGGGTTGTTTATCTGTTGCGGTACGTTTGGAATTAGATGTACCTATCGATGCATATATCCTATGAAGTGATGGGATGGATATAATAATTCCTATACATGGATATGAGATGACACGACCACACGAAGAAAAGACCCTAAATGAGATATGATCGTATTTGAAGTTATCTATATGGACCCACATGTAAAGGATATTAGTGGTTAATATGTTTCCTATGAATGGTGACTGATGTATATTTTTTATTTTTTGTTTTTCTAGGCTGCAGTATATAGATAAAGGGTTGTATGTTGATATATCAGCATATATGGGATCCATTATGTAGATTCATGCTGTAATATTCTGCAGTATAGGTGGTATTCAGTGATACTAGGGAACATGTGCCTTTTCCAGTTGTACATCAGGCAATACCGTTCTATATAGATAGTGGAATTGATGTGACTATCCTGAGGTTCTCCTATACTGCTTATAATACATGCAGGCTAATTGCGTAGAGATCAGTGTAGACATACATCTTATCTATTCCATTACATATAATGAGTGCATACATTATCACCATATTGAATACTGAGTTGTGGGTCCTAATAAGTACAAGTGGGTCAATAATCAGTGTGGCCGGCTGTATCATTCTGTGCTGTGCGGAGGTTCTTTCGTTGCCATCGGCACGCTCACCGTGGCTGCGTCTCTATGGAGGAGGGTTCTCGGGTCATGTGACCTGAGATCACTCCCCTCCATGACGCAAGCGGAGATGCGTAGCCTGTAATGGCGGTGAATGAGGCGTCCGCATCCATGGCAACAGAGATGTGACCCTATTGGCTGAGCGTATTATTTTATTCCTCCCCTTCCCCAAGTGTTCACATGCCCCTTGATGAAGGACTATCCGAAATGCGCATAGGGCTGCTGCTCGTATGATAAGCAGGACTGAGCAGGTACAATATGTCACGTTTGTCTGCGGTTTGATCCGCTCTGTGTAGATTTGGGCGCTCTATGTTAGGATGTAGTGCTCTGATTATATTTACTCTGAGGTGTCTGCTTTGCAGCTCTCTGTATAGATATAGATAGGTGTGGGTTGTATCACTTGTAGTATCATGGTGGATACTGTGCATTGAGATTAGCTGTTTTCTCACACAGCTGAGACAGAAATATAAATATTTGGGCATGGTTTGACACCTTATATACAGTATTGGTCCTGTGAGACTCCCTATGAATTGGTTGCATAATGGTGGGTTTACACACACCAATTTATCTGTTCAATCTCTGAACCAATCTCTGGTTGCAGTGAAATCATGGATACATTGCTCAATTTTGTGGCTGTGTACAACATGGAGCAATGTATCCATGATTTCACTGCAACCAGAGATTGGTTCAGAGATTGAACAGATAAATTGGTGTGTGTAAACCCACCATTAGTGGTTCCTTTTTATGAGCAAAAGAGGTGACCATATATTAAAATAGTGATGTGTGTTGCTTATGGTGTAATTGTATACACCCTACTGCGATTTGCATTTCTAATAATAGGTGCATTTCTTATAACAGGTGTCTTATTGATCGATATATAAATAATGGTATGAGTGTGGATCCTTGTCAGAAATCTGGTTCACAATAAGATGATTGTGAGCACCATATAGATGGTTTTCTGATACAGCTGACTATTATTTGACATGTACTTTGATTCAGTGAATCTGATTTCTTGAGAGATTCCATACTCTACTAATGTTTGCAGTATAAATTAATACTCTACACCATTATATGGATGATAAGATAATATGACATAGGTATTGCAATATGAACCATAAATACAACCATCATCAAGTAACTATATCTAGACATAGGATCTCTCTCTATATATATACTGAGCATTAGAGTGCTATTTAATAATAATTGGTAATAACAAACGTGAATTATTGTATCTTAATACATGATTTGTATAAATGTATAAATGTGATATTTATTCTCATGTTCCTGTATCATATTTTTGCTATGGGATTATCACCCTTCCTTATCCCTGCATTACACTTGTCTATTAATAAAATTTATATGTGTTAAAATTATAATGGACCGATTATCATTTTTTTCTCCCTTACGGGAAAATGTGGGGGAGGGGGTGTCTAGATACGATTGGTCCAATAATAATGGGTCTGTTATTCTTTTTCATCTACCCATAGAATTAATTAAGATATGATATACAGTGATCTTATGGGAGTGGAAATGTTTTTGTGGTACTGTTTAACCACATTCTGATTCAGTAGCTGCCCCCCCAAGATGTGTGCAGTGACACTGTGGCCACATCCGCAGCCCCATCTGATGATGACCATGGTGATGATGCTACATCCTCCTGGCAATCTCGGAGCGCGGCACAAACCGCAGCTTCATCTGTTCTCCTTTCACAACCTTCTGTCCCTGGTGTACGTAGGCAAGCTGGGCCTCGGCCTGCCTGCCAGCAACCAAGGGTAACAGAAAGGAGCATTGAGCCTGAGGTTCTGCACATCACTCAGGCCCATCAGGGTATTTGGCAACATATATCTCGCCAAATTACCGATGGTTTTCAAAATATCCAGATTGACCTGAGGGATCTGCAGACAAGTGGCAACATTTGTCACAAACCAGTATTTTATCACTCTGGCAGGGAAATGGTACAAAAAAACAGCGAGCAGCAGGCCTACTTTGTCCAGGGTTGCCAAGAGGTTGTGCGTCGAGCTAGACAGATGGGGCCAAATATGTGCTGGCAGGAAATTAGTCTCAGGCCACCCAACACCCTTCCAGCAGCCTCCACCTGAAGGCACTATTACACCAAGGAGGGATGCTGAAACACCCCCACGCCAATCTGTCCTCCCTGCCTTGGCTAGGTCACAAAGGGAAAACATGGGGGCTTGGAGATATCCATACCAAGTTCCTGTGTCTACCCATCATGTTGGTGCTGGT
>JARQOC010001680.1:0-36731 GCA_033576535.1 Allobates femoralis
TAATCTGAGAGGTGCCTGGATTTTTTTACTAATACATTTAAAATAAGAACTATTCTACTGCTGTTTGTTTGTACCTCCCAAAAATTAGAAAATGACTTGGTTCACATTTATCCTGTGCTCTTCACCGAGCACTTTATCAGGTTTGCCAGGTAAATCCCCAAAATCATGAATCAGACAAAACTCCCAAAAAACTCACTCGCTATAAAGAGGAAGATGGAGCCACTTTGAACTCTGTCTGTTCTCTTTCCCGTCACTTTTGGTGTCTTTTTGGATCTTTCTGATGGTTTGGCATGTCATGGGCTGGGCAAATGCAACATGGCACTCACAATCTATTTAAGACAAATTTACAGTCCAAAAAGCGCTCTTTCCTTTGTATCCACTGCTATATGCCCAAACAGAATTTTTTGACCACATGTGGGTATTGCCACCCTCAGAAAAAGTGGTCAACAAACTGTGGGGGTCTACTTTTTCTTGTTATCTCTTGCAAAAGTGTAAAACGTGTGACTAAAATCAACATTTTTGTGAAAGAAATGTAAAATTTTCAATATGATGACCAAATGTTATCAAATTCAGTGTGGGTTCAAAATTCTCACTATACCGCTGGTTCTTGAAAGGTGTAGTCTCCAAAATGGGGTCAATTGTGGGGGGTTTCTGCTATTTAGGCACCTTAGAGCCTCTGCAAATATGACATGACATCCAAAGTATTTCAGGCAAATTTGTGTTCCAAACTTCATTTGGTGCTCCTTCCCTTTAGAGCCTTGCCGTTTGCCGAAATGGAGGTTTCTGACCACATAAAATACTGGATGAACCAATTTTGTGGTCTATTTTTGCCATGCTATCCCTTTGCAAAGTGAATCAATTAGGACTAAAGCAACATTTTAGAAGAAAATTTTTTTTTTTTTTTTCAAATTCCATTTTGCATTATTCCATTTTAGCACTTGAAGGGTTTAAATATATTCCTGAAGGCAGTTTAGAAGCTTTTGAAGGGTGCAGCTTTTAAAATTTTGTCACTTTTAGGGAGTTTCCAATATATAGGCCTCTCAAAGGATCTTTAAATCTGAGTAGGTCCCTAAAAAAGCAGGTTTTTAAAATTTCTTGAAAAAAAAATTGGGAATCGCTGCTAAAATGTTAACCTTTCTAACATCCTAACAAAATAAAATCATGTTTGAAAAATGATGAGTAGACGTGTGGGAAATGTTATTTGTTAATTATTTTGTCCATCATGACTGCTTTAAGGTTATAGAAATTAAAAGTTTGAAAATTGCTAAATTTTATTAAAGTTGTGATATTTTTACATATAAATGCAAAAAGATATTGAACTAAATTTACCACTAACATAAAGTACAATGTATCACAAAATACATTGTCAGAAACACAAGGGATTCATTGAAGCGTTCCAGAGTTAATACCAAATAAAGTGACTCTGGTCAGGTTTCAAAAATTTGGCCTGGTCATAAAGAGATTAAAATTGGGTTGCTCTCATGTGTTTGTTGCAGTTTTCACAAGAGAATAATGCTAAATGCCCATGCCGGTGAAATTGTGAAAGTGGAGCTTTCCCTTAAGTTAATTAGCCAATGACTATGCTTGTCACTTGCTAAGTAATTGATTTATTTGTGGCTGTTAAGTTGACCTAGAATAACCCTGATTATGTCTTCCCTATCAGCCAAGTGGTTTCCTACTTTAGACTCCATAAGGTATAAGACTATGTCGTATCATATTGTTTTGTAAGAAGATAAATTTGGATAATATTTTTATAGGTTTTTCTTTATTATAATATGACATTATTTTATTGTATGTGGCTATTCAGCATGCATTTTGTGGCACTCTGATAACATGCGACTCTTGGCATTAAATTATTTTAATGTTAGCATTGTAGACTCTGTGGGATAAAAAAAACACTTTCTGATCTAATTCCAATACCTGATATCTTGTTTGTGCTGTGCAACGTTATTCTACATTCCGGTGTTGCAGTTTTAGGCTGGAGACATAGCTGTATAACTCACACAAGGATTTTATCGCACTGCCCAGACTGGCTGGCAGCTCTCCTGATATGTAGAAGAAAAAGGAGGGCATATGCTTCTTCTGGGTGCTAAGGTAGTGGAGGCGGATTCCCAAGTCACAAATTGAATAGATATACTGCGCACTCTTGAATGGCGGTTGGATCAAAGGACCCAGGAGGTCCCTTCCAACTCTACCAGTCTATAATTCTATGAATGCAATGTGAAGGTTTCTTGTTCTGACAAAAAACAAGAAAATAGCAGCAGGATACTTCACTATGTTAACAATATATTCGTATGTGATGTTTTGACTATATAAGAGTCTGTTCAAATGGTTGCTGAGTTTAGATTGAACTCACCAAATTGATATCCATGAAAAACATCCATTGCACTTAGCAGGAGTCTGTAAGCTCCACTGAGAGGCAACTCAGGTGTCTTAATACCCGTGCACAATCTCCTGCAACCAGCCAAGGCATTTGGGGTAGTTGTGTCACCTGCGACCAGCCATGCTGTGGGGGAGGTGATTGGTGGTATTTATAGACACTAGGTTACCATAGGGTGTCAGTCACACTAGCATCTGTAACGCATGAGTCAATATGCAGCTTATTGGTCACGCCCTAACTATTAGATTATGCGGGCTTCCCTGCACCATGTACATGCATCACACAAATGACAGATGCCCCTCATAGGGTGCATACTGACACTATGCGTTGCACGTGCTTGTGTGACTGACGCCCTTTGGTAACCTTGTGTCTATAAATACCACCAATCACCTCCCCCATAGGAGGGCTGAGTATAGATAGCCATACAGCAAGAGGCACAAATAAGAATAAGTAGTTTGTATTGGTCCAGAGTTGTAGGTACACCGGTGTAAAGACAGGCAATCAAGAGGCAAAATTGCTGGAGAATGTCCAAGAGGAGTATGGCGCTCAAAGAGTGCTGAGCAGATCCTGTAAGGCCTTGTGCCCACAGTGCGCTGATTGATATTTTTTTTTATGCATAGGGCCCAGGGCCTAAGTAGTCCTGATGGGGTATGAAGTTGTGGTGTGGTATAAGTCTATTAAAAGTGCTGTGCAGCCTGCATAGAAATAAAGGTGACATGCTCAGCTCAGGGGAGCTATCAGCCAGTCAGGTCATTTTCCTCTTGCATCATACAGCCATGAGACATGTCTCTCTTTTTCTATCGTGCATAAGAAAAAAACAAGCAGAAAAAAACATGGTCCTTATTCATTATTGCCTATTGCAGCTGTTTTTGTCTATTTTTTTTGTTTTTGCTCCTGTTTTTTTACTCAAACCCAAACCCTTATTCTATTGACATCTATTTTGTAGTCTATTTTATCAGTGCTCACCTGTTTGATTTTGTTTTCTGCTCTGTGGGCAGAGTTTCTCTAACAATAGGACTCAATTTAATGCCTGGGTTCATGAGTAGTGATGAGCGAGTACCGTATTATTCGCACTCACTATACTTGTAACGAGTAGTTTTTAATACTGGCGTACTCATCCGGATAGTGATACAATGTAAGTCAATGAGTGATAGGCCCCACCCACACACTTCCGGCTATAAAATAAGTCTTTCCGGGGTAGGACGGGAGGGTGGGCTTTTTCAAATTTTCACAGCTTAAAACATCTTGCTGTTCCCCCCAGAGAGAGTCTAACATTCAATCTGTTCTCCCTATGGTGCCAGCTCTTATTGTTTACTGAAGGGAAGCGGCAATTTATGTCAGATCGATAATGATCGACAAATCACTCACAAGCACCAGTATACTCGCCGAGTAACGAGTATTGTGAATAACATACTATTCGTATGAGTAGCAAATAGTAACGGATATTCTTGCTCATCACTTTGAGTCATTACATGGACACAGTTCACACCTTCAAAAGAGCGTCTTCAGATGTCTAAAAGACCATTTCCACCTCATCTGCATTAGTGACTAGTAACAACAAACTTAATTTAATTTCTTTGGCCCATCTCCAATTAACATCATGTCATGTCCTGCTGTAATATCTATTTAAATGTCTCAGTATTTCATTTGTAATATTGTCTGATGAAGGGGCCTTTTGAGGTCTGAAAGCTTGCTAATATATGGTAACTCTTCTGGTTAGCCAGTAAAGGACATAAGTATTTACATGGGTAGAATACTGCAGTTCCAAATGATTTTAGCTGATTCATCAATTGCAAAATTTTAGGTCACAAAATGACATAATTTCATCCTCCCTTGGTATATTTTGTGTACACCAGTACATCGGTGCAAATTTGTCTCCATTGTACACAAAGTGTGAAGTTTAGTGCTAAAAAGTCCCAAAAAAGATGCAAAAAAACAGTTCAAGACAGAAGAAGACTTTTCAAAAGCTTTTGATATTGTGCCACACAAAAGGTTGATAAAATGAGAGCAACGGGGATAGGGGAAAATATGTGTAAGTGGGTTAAGAACTGGCTTAGTGATAGGAAACCAAGGGTGGCTATCAATGGAACACACTCAGAATGGGTCACAGTTAACAGTGGGGTACCACAGGGGTCAGTATTGGGCCCGCCTCTTCTTCACATATTTATTAATATGCAAATAAGTCTGTGGAGCCTCGATTAGGAGTCTCAAACACAGGACTAGCCAGATATCCTTCAAGGGAAGGACCCAGTCAAGGGGTGGCTCCTTGCGGAGAACACCATAACCTCCATGTTAAGTGGCCCTTTTAGTCAATATCCGGCTCTTTTACAAGCTTAGAGATATACCAAGACCAGGTATCCATCCACAGACAGCTGTTTCGGGGTGTTGCCCCTCATCAGTCTGGCTAGTCCTGTGTTTGAGACTCCTAACCGAGGCTCCACAGACTTATTTGCATATTCATAATTCCCAGGGGCAATGCGCCTAGGAATTCACTGTGTTGAGCGCTTTAGCCAGCTGCCCGCAGTGTTTTCTTGGACTGGTCTCCCTGAGATCAGTGAATACTTTGTGACATATTTATTAATGACCTTGTAGGGGGCATACAGAGTAGAATCTCAATATTTGCAGATGACACTAAACTCTGCAGGTTAATCAATACAGAGGAGGACAATTTTATATATAAAAGGAGGATTTATGTAAACTAGAAGCTTGGGCTGATAAATGGCAAATGAGCTTTAATGGGGATAAATGTAAGGTCATGCACTTGGGCAGAGGAAATGAAATGTATAATTATGTGCTTAACTCTAAAACACTGGGCAAAACTGTCACTGAAAAAGACCTGGGTGTATGGGTAGATGATAAACTCACATTTAGTGCCCAGTGTCAGGCAGCTGCTGCAAAAGCAAATAAAATAATGGGATGCATTAACAGAGGCATAGATGCTCATGAGGAGAACATAATTTTACCTCTATACAAGTCACTAGTGCGACCACACTTTAGAATACTGTGTACTCTGGTCTCCGGTGTATAAGAAAGACATAGCTGAACTAGAGTGGGTCCAGAGAAGAGCAACCAAGGTTATTAGAGGACTGAGGGGTCGGCAATACCAAGACAGGTTATTAAACTTGGGGTTATTTAGCTTGGAAAATGAAGGCTTAGGGGTGATCTTATAATAATGTATAAATATATGAGGGGACAGTACAGAGACCTTTCTAATGATCTCTTTACTCTTAGGCCTGAGACTGGACAATGGGGGCATCCTCTACGTCTGGAGGAAAGAAGGTTTAATCATAGTCACAGACATGGATTCTTTACTGTAAGAGCAGTGAGACAATAGAACTCTCTGCCACATGATGTTGTAATGAGTGAGTCACTACTAACATTTAAGAAGGGCCTGGATTGCCTTTCTTGAAAACTATAATATTACCGGTTATACATACTAGATTTCTTTAATAGGGCGTTGATCCAGGGAATTAGTCTGATTGCCGTATGTGGAGTCAGGAAGGAATTTTTTTCCCCAATGTGGAGCTTAGTGTTGCCACATGTTTTTTTTTTTGCCTTCCTCTGGATCAACATGTTAGGCTATGGGTTGAACTAGATGGACTTAAAGTCTTCCTTCAACCTTAAAAACTATGTTATTATGTAGTGTGTACCATTTTGAAAAAAGCGGCAATCAATACCACATGACATAAAGGGAATGTGAGTCAAAAAATGCACATTTTGAATCAGGCCATAAATCTGTCAAACTTACAATCTGCTTGTGGTTGTAGTAATTCCAAAGTGGCAATATATTAGCACAACACTTGTGACATAAAAGTGCATTGGTCCCATTTTACTGGAAGTTTTCTATAGTTGTCCAGACACAAAGAACTAGCTCAGGTTCCATGAAGGTAGGTGCAAACTCATACACTTACTTATTCATTAAGGTTACATATCTTAGAAATGTTTTATATGTTCTGAAAAGTAAAATCACATTTTGCCAAGTTAACAAAGTACTATAGATATATAAAACAAGCATACTTAATGTATTAATTTATTTAAATGTATGTATAAGAACATGTAAATATTTTTTCTGTCTCATACAAGTGAATGTGGGGAAATGTTTGAGAATGTTCATTTCCCTTCAGAGTGTATTTATAGTTTGTTTCTCTGTAGAATACGTTATCCTGTTATCCTAGGATTTAAAGTTTTTTTTCTGATTTGAACATTAACCCTTGTTCATTGGATTACTTATCGCTGAGTGTCTGATGGTTGACAACACCAGCAATGCTAAAAAGGGGGCACCTGAACATTGAGAACGAACCTTTACAGTGTCCTATCTATTTTGTATAGAGCTGAGGTGTACATACTTACACAAATTAGAGAAGCATCACATGATTTTTTTAACAGTGCTAATACTCTTGTCCACCCCCTTTTTTATGTTGGTGTGGAATTAGATCCAATTTGGCTTTAGGAAAATTCTTTTTGTGTTTTTTTAATTGAAGACAAATTAAATGAAGATAATAATGCCAAAGAATTTGTGATTGCAATCATTTTCAGGAAGAAACTGAGTATTATCTGACAGAATTGCAGGGGTGTCAATACTTTTGGTCAGCACTGTAATAAATCCCACTGTAAAGATAATGTTCCAGAAGTAAATTGGGAACAGGGAGGGAGGAGGAGGTTCAATAAAAATATGGCAAGGAAAGAAATGTCACACATAAATCCATTAAATAGGTAGTGTTCCAAGCTTAATGGTACCTATGGTAACTTTGAGTAATTGTGGCAGTTTAGTAGAGCAATCTCCACGAGTAGCAATTACCCCCAATAGGGTGTGCCCACTGAAGAGATAAACACCCTTATTTTTCCCTTTCTGAATATTAAGGTGTAGCGTACATGGTTGGGGGGCACAATGGGAGGGCGGAGGTCCCATTAAAATCAAGGATTGAATACAGTCCCATACAAGGTAAACAACTTGCCCAATAACTATCAGAAGCTGAGCCAAACAACATCTGAATCCTGCCGGGGTGTAGGGTGCTCCCCTGGCATGTGGGGCACAGAATCGGCATGAACACTAAGTGTTTGGTACAGACCCTGAAGTTTACAGTTTTGCCCAACACTAACAGTGAAGCAGACTTTACTGACCAAATTCGGTAATGATGTTTGAATAAGCTCTTAATTGTCATTATTAAGACATTCACTGTTTACAGAATATGGTTATTTCCCCAGGTCTCGGTGTCATAGCACACCCATTCATTTTATGGACATGGATCCAACTGTTAGTTTTCCTAGAAACCTTCCTAGATAAAATGGTTGTATAACCTGCAAAATCAATCCCTTCTGTGATCTTTTGGGATCACTGTACATTTGATGGTATTATTGAAGCAGCCATTAACTGAAAATGCTATGCCTTGGTTTTCGATGAAAATACAATCTGTTGTATTTGTTACAATATTAATAGAAACAAAAATGGATTGGTGACGTTTCTCAGTTCCAGTGATCTCTCTGTCATTAAGCATAAAGTGAGTCGCTGAAGCCAGTGAAAAAAGAGCTACAATCAATATAACATACTCTGACAGTAATCAGCACAGTATAAGTCATATCAGACAGTAATCAATCAATACTTCAGGGTAATAATGCAACATTTAACCCTTTCATAAAGGGAGCTTCACACTTGTACTCATTGAATAGCATTTAAACTAAGACTTCTCATTTTACTTTGCGGTAACTCCGTAAAAAGTAAGTAAAGAAATCAAAGTAATACCTTGGAGTGTAAAGCATGCCAAATAAATAGGGATAAAATTTATAATTAATTAATCAGTTTCTTTGGTGTCAAAGGGGCTTTTCCTAGTACTAGGACAACTGCTTCTGATTCAATATGTCTCCCCAGATAAATAAAAGTCCCTGTACTCACCTTCTATACTAGCACCATTACAACGGTGATGGTAATCCTGATTCTGGGGTCCATGTGATATTGTGACATCACTCAAGCCCCATGGCCAATGACCGCTGACTTCTCTTGCTATGTCTTCAGAACAGATAAGCAATCAACAAGAATTGGGTGGCAACCGCAGCTTCACTTCCTGTTGATTAACTTATTTAGTCCAAAGGGGGTAAGACAGAGTTGGTGGTGCTTGGGTGCGCCACATCACAATGTCATGTGAGCCCCAAAACCGTGATTACCGTCACAGCTGAAACGACAACAGCATGAGAGGTGAGTACAGGCTCTCTTATTTTACCTTGGAGAGACATATGGAATCAGAAGCAGTTGTCCTAGTAGTGGACAATCCCTTTAAAAAACAAATTAAATTTGAGCATATTTTGAGATTTTCACCCTTTTCCCTGAGGCCCACAACACTTTTCTAGTTTATGGAGTTTCCTAGGGGGATGTGGTCATCAAGTCCAGCATCCTGAAAATGATTTTAAATATGATGTACCTTTGTCTATTGTAGAATTAATTACTCCAGATGCAGCTATTTTATTAGGTGGCTTGCATCTTTTAATAACTTGGCGCATTTTAATCTAGCGGACAGAATGCCAGTGTCAACACTTTCTTTGTGATGACTGATATTTTTAACAATTGATGTGAACACACGGTAGCAGATGGTTCCTCACTTGATGAATTATGTGTTGATATTTGGTCAACAACCTTCCTCAGTAAGTAAATCAAAAAAGTCAATGAAAGCTGCTCCTTTTGTGATCTTTCTGTCCCTACATGAATCACTCATTATTTTTCTATTTTACTTCTCACTGTCCAGGATAACAAAGAAAATGGTGCATTTTTTGTTATCCAAAAAAGTGTATATTAGGGCCCTTTCACATTGGCGTTTTTGCCAAAATGCAGCAGATGCGGTAGATTTACCGCACCTGCCGCACATTACCGCAAGCCCCATACATAATGCATGGGGCTTGCCACAAGTGTGCCTCAAGTGCGACCGTTAGGTGGGACCTCGGCAGATGCATTTTTTTTTTTCCAGATCTGCCAAATCTGGACAAAAAGCCAGTCTGAAAGGGGCCTTAGCTGTATTTAGTTTTGCATTATTCTCACGTAAATGAATTGTCCAAAATGTGATTTCAATTCTGGATGGAATATTCTCATACCAAATCCTTTTATGTTTCTTAGGCTGGGGTCACACATGCGGCAGGATTTGAAATCCTGATCCGATTTAGAGCTGTCAAAAAGCTCAAAAACCGGATCAGGAACCACTCCCCATAGGAGCCCATTATGGTAACCGGATTGCATATAGAGCAATCCGGTTACCATAATGGGCTCCTATGGGGATCCGGATCTGCAGCCTGTGGTAAAAATCATGCAGGCTGCAGTTTTCATAGCGATTCTATCCACCGCAAGGCGGTAACCAGATGGCTCTGGATGTGTAATCCTGAACAATTCGGTTGCCATCTTCTTTGTTCATCCCTGCTGCTGCAGGGATGAACAAAGTGTTAAATTGTTATTAAAACATTAATTATTAATAGTAGCTGTGGGCAACATGTCTGCAGGGGGAGCCCCTCCCCCCTAGAGACATGCTGTCCACTCCTGTGGGCATGAGAGGGGTCAATGCATTAATTATGCTATTGCCAGCTTTTGTCGGCTTTGTACAAATTTATGAATGAAGCTGTGGCTCCTGACATTTACTGTAGATACTGTACGTAATGAACATATAGTATCAGCCGCTGTCCTTGGTCCTGTAAGCAGTTTACATTAGGTCTATGGGCAGCGCACCCCCATAGAGCTAATGTAACTGCTTACTGGACTCTGGACAGCGGCTGATACTATACGTACATTACGTACAGTATCTACAGTACAGTCAGGAGCCGACAAAAGACGACAATAGTATAACTGGCGCATTACCCTCACATGCCCACAGGAGTGGACAGCATGTCTCTGGGGGGGTGAGCACCCCCTGAGACATTTTAACCCACTATATTAATAATGTAATGTTTTAAATTAAACATTTAACACTTTGTCCCTCCATTTTCTTGCAGCAGCAGGGAATGAACAATATGTAATTTATTAATGACCTTAGGGGTCACAAGAGCAATCCTCCAATATTGCAGATTGACAGCAACAATTTTGTAAAATAACGATGTTGAGGAAATTTGATATAACAAGGAGGATTTATGTAAACTAGAAGCTTGGGCTGAAATGCCAATGAAGCTTTGACATGGAATTAGCAAATTGGTCATTGTCTATCTCGGTTATGAAATAAATGTATAATATAGCCTTACTTTCAACAACATTTTTTTTTTTTACTTCATCCAAAAGAACTGAGGGTAGATAATAGATTCACATTTAAGCCCTAGTCCAGGCACTGCTTGCAAAAGCACTAAAATAATGGGATGCATTTGAACAACGTATGTCATGAGGAGACATTAATAAATAAAAAAATTCACTAGTGCGACACACATTAGAAATATCGTGTTATTTCTGGTCTTGGTTATAAGAAAGACATATGCCAAAATGGATTCCAGAGGAAAGGACCAAGGTTATTAAGAAACGTGAGGGTCCAATTACCAAGACCGTTAGTTGGAAACGCGTTTTAGTTGGAAAAACAAAGACTTGAGGTGCAATCAAACAGTGGGATAAAAGTACTGGGGGACTTCGAGCACTTTGTAATGCTTTTACTCAGCTCAAAACGGTTGATTCAAGGGATGGCATCCTTATCGCGTGAAGAAAGAAGGTGTTAATCATATTGACCGTTTCTTTACTGGGGATGACATAGGCTGGATAAACTCGTGCCCCACATGATTTGGTGAGTAGCTCACTCGTTACATTGTAAGAGGCTGGCGGATCCTTTTGAAAACTAATATTACCATATAAATCTCAGACTTCTTGATAGTGGCTTGATCCGAGAACTAGTCTGATCCTATCTGGATCAGAAGGATTTTTTTCCCCAATGTGGAGTAGTTTGTCCACATTTTGTTCCTTTGTCTTTCCCTCTGGACCTTTAGGCTATGGTTAACTTGATGGACTTAAGGTCTATACTTCAACCTTAAAAACATGTACTATTGGATGTGTACCTTTTGAAAAGCAGATCATACCACATAGACAAAATGGTGTGGGTGAAAAAATGCACATTTTAATGCCATAAATCCGTGCAACTGAAATCTCATTGTGGTGTAGTATTCCAAAGTGCATATCTTAGTGCAACACTGTACATAAAGTGTCATGGAAATCCCTTTTACTAGGAAGTTTTCTAGTTGCCAAAGGAGAACTTGCCAGGTTCCATGAAGGTCAAGGCTAATAAAGTCTTCGACTTGAATCTTTAGGTTACATACTCAGAAATAGATTTAAATTACGAAGAATAGGGTATGTATATAGTTCATTTCGACAGTTTAGAGCAATACAAGCATCTCATGTATTATTCTCATTGAAATGGTAGTAAGATACATGGTCAATATTTTCTCGTCTATACAAGTGAATTTAGGGCATAGTTTACGATAGTTCATTTCCTTCAGAGTGTATTTTTTGAGTTCTCTGAAATAGTATTCGTTATCCATAAGCCTGATTTAAACGTATTCTTTCTGATTTGAACATTAACCTCTTATTCATGATTACTTTATCGGAGTTCTGATGGTTGGTCTCCAGCATCTAAAAAGGGGGCACTTCTAATATTACAACTGAACCTTTACAGGTCAACTATTTTTTAGACTGAGGTTCACATACCTTACACAAATTAAGAATGAATAAACATGATTTTTCTACAGTTTGATACTATTTTTTGTCCTACTCCCTTTTTTTAGAACATTAATCCTTGGTGTGGATTTTATATCCAATTTGGCTTTGAGGACATTCTTTGGCTTTATTTCCAATGAAACAAATTAAATTAAGAAATGACGTAAAGAATTGTGATTGCCATATTTTCAAGAAGAAACTGAGTATACTGCAGAATTGGTCACAGATTTCAATACTTTGGTAACACTTAATAAAATCCACTTTAAAGTGAATTCCAGAAGTAAATTGGGAAAAAGGGAGTGGAGGAGGAGGTTTCAATATAATAATTATGGTCTAAGGAAGATATAATCACGCCAATAATCCATTAATAGGTAGTGTCCCAAGCTTAAGTACTAAATGGAAACTTGAGTAATTAGCTGGCAAACATTTAGCTAGAGCAATCTCACAGAAGCAATTTACTTCCCAAGTTGGTGTTCCTCTGAGAGATAACACTTATTTTTCCCTTCTGAATATTAAGTGTGTACGCTAGTGTTTGGAGACAATGCGAGGGCGGAGGTCCCTTGAAAATCAAGGATTGAATACGGTCCTTACTCATGTAAACACTTGCCCAATAACTTCAGAAGCTGAGCCTACAATATCCAAGTCCTGCTGGTATGGTGCTCCTTGCATGTGGGCACGAACGGCACAAACCCTGAACTTTGCATTGCCCAACACTAACAGTAAGCAGACGTACTGACAAATAGTGATTGTAGAATAAGCTTAATTGTCTTTATTAAGTTCTGTTTACAGAATATCTTATTTCCCCAGGTTCGGGTCATAGCAACCCATTCATTTTATGGACAGGATCCAACTGTTGGTTTCTAGGAAACCTTCCTAGATAAAATGATTGTATAGACTCAAAATCAAACCTTCTGTGTCTTGGATCACTGTACATTTGATGGTATATTGAGCACTATTAACTGAATCTATGCCTTGGTTTTATGAAATACGAATCATTGTATTTTTACATATTATAGAACAACATGGATTGTGACGTTTTCTGTTACCAGTATTCTGTCATAAGCTAAATGTAGTTGAACAGGTTGAAAAGAGCTACCATATATAACAGCTTTAGGTACATTATTTTTTGACAAATCAAGCAGAATTCACTCAATACTTCGGGTAATTGCAACATCAGAACCTTCGATAAGGAGCTTTCACCAGTATATTGAATAGCATGTTAAACTAGATCTCTATTTTACTATGAGGTAACCCGTAAAAAGCATTCCGCTTCTACTCGCGTATATACCAGAGTTTCAGCCTAAAACTTGGCTGAAAATAAGCCCTAGGGCTCAATCTAGCTTTGTCAATACAGCGCTCAGGTATATAGCAAGCCAGCGGTACAGCAGCCTTTGTTATCAGGACCTCCCCCAGCCTTGCTCCGGTAACCTGTAAATGGAAATATACTATACACTGTCCACGCTAGCGTCCCATGCTACAGCGGATACAGCCATCCTCCATCTTTATGGCGTCTTCCGGTTTCCTTGTTGTCGGCTTGCAATGACCGTACATGAAGACAGAAACCGAAGATAGACGCAGAAGATGGAAGGATCGTGGATGCAGCGGCGGTATGGGGACCTAGCGGACAGTGATAAGTATATTGTTACAGGTTACTCGGGCAAGGCCGGGCGGCCCTGGTTCCCTGGGCTGCCTAAACCGTAAGTAAAAAAGGGTGCCTGCTGAGATACTACCTGGCTGCCGTTGCTGACTGTACTCCTGGGCTGCTGGGTCCTTATACCATCGGGCTGGGGGTCCTGTATCACTGACGGGGGCTGCAGGGGAGCTGTGACGAGTGACAGGGGGTGGGCTGGGGCATGTCTTGAGCTACACTGGGCTCTAATGATAAGCCCCTGGGGTGGGGCTCAGATGAGCGGAACAGATGGGGCTGGGCTGGGCTTCTAGTCAGCTGACCACTGGGGCTGGATATGTACCCGGGGCTGCGAGCTTGCTAGATACTGACCGGGGGGCATGTATAGTCACGGGGCAGGAGGTCGTAGTACCACTGGGGGGGGCCTGTGACAGACACTGCATGGGGGCGTATACATGGGGCTGGGGTCCACCCTCGGCTTCATACACGAGTCAAAGGTTTTTCCAGATTTGGGGGGCAAAAGTAGGGGATTGGCTTGACAGGGGCGGTATACGACGAGTTATAGGAAGGTAAGGAAGAAAAGTAATACTTGGAGTGAAGAGTGCCAAATCAGGAAAGGGGATATGATGGATCAGGACAAGATCGGTTGGGGGTGTCAAAGGAGGGTGGCGGGGGGGCTAGAGGACACGCTGGGTCAGGTATGTCCCCCAGATAGAAGATAGAAGGTGGCGCTGGATCACCTTTATCGAGCAACATTACAGGGTGAGGTACTGGGATTGGGCGATGATATTGGTGGGACATTACTCAAGCCCCATGGCAATGGACGCTGACTCTCTTGCTTGTCGTTAGAACAAGATAAGGCATCAACAAGAATTGGGTGGGCAACCGCATGGCTTCTCTGTTGATTAACTTATTTAGTCCAAAGGTGGTCAGACATGTTGGCTGCGACATGGTCGCCATTTACAGATCATGTAGGCCCCAAAACCGTGATGTACCGTCACAGTGACACCGACAACACATGAAGGTAGTACAGGCCTAGTTATTTTACCGTGGGAGACATAGGAATCAGAAGCAGTTGTCTAGAAGGGAACCCTTTAGAAAGAACAAAGTTAAATGGAGCATGATTGAGATTTATTCACGACCTTGTTGCATGAGGCACAGAGCACTTTTAGGTTTAATGGATTTCTAGGGGGAGGCATAAGTCAGCATCCGAAGAGATTTAGTATGGGTGTACCCTTTGTCTATGTAGATATTGCACAGAGCAGCTATTTATAATGCTTGATCTTTAATAACTAGCGCTTTTTCTAGCGGACAGATTGCCTTAGTGTCACTTTCTGGACTGACTGATTTTCTAACAATTGATTGACACACGCAGCAGATGGGTTCATATTGATGAATTATTAGTTGATATTTTCCAACCTACCTTCCTTAGTACTTTAATCAAAAAGTATGAAAGCTGCTCCTTTGTGAAATCTTTCGTCCCCACATGAATACCTAATCTTTGACTTTCACTGTTCCAGGATAAAAGAAAATGGTATCTATTTGTTAACCAAAAAGCGCATAGGTTAGGACCAGGTTGACATGGCGTTTTGCCAAAATCACAATACCCCGCACAGCCCCATAGCATAATCTATGGGGCTTGCCACGTGTGCCCAGTGCGCCGTTAGGTGGGACCTCGGCAGATCGCCATTTTTCTGTCCAGATCCCGATGTCGTCCAAACGCCTGTCCCCCCTGTGGCCTAGCTCGTGTTTTTGTTCGCATTATTTCACCCCAACTGATCTGTCCAAAAAGTGATTTCCAATTCTGTGTTTGCGCGGTTCTGCGCCTCGCCAGAACCCTTTGGGCCCTCTTCTCAGGCTGGGCCCACGCCCCCGGGATCTTGGTCCGATCCGGTTTTGCGCTGTCCAAAACGCTCAAAACCCGGGCAGGACCACTCCCGTCAGCCCATGACTGGTAACCGGATTGCCTATATGCAATCCGTTACCCCTTCTCGGAGTCTCCCTCGTCATAGATCATACAGAGCATGATTTGAGAAGAAGTTCTAATAATAGATGGAGGGGTAACGAGTTGCTCGGAGTGTAATCTGAGAATCGGTGGTGCCGTGTACTGTATGTATCTGCTGCGCGGTGTGCAAAGTGTTAAATGTTATTAAAACATTTTTTATTAGCTGTGGAACTGTCGCCGTGTGTGGTCCGGATTGGTCGTGGATGTGAGTGGTTATGCATGTTCAGTAGTTATTTCCGATCGTTTGGTCGGCTTTTACAAATTTATGAATGAGGCGACCTGGATTTGTGCTGGAGTACTAGTGATTGTATGTAATGTGATAGTATCAGTGGCTGTGTGCCTAGGGATATGTAAGCAGTTTTGAGTACTGGATGGTCAGGCACCTGCTAGCATGAGGGCCGGCTTATTCTAAAATTGGTTACAAAGGTACAAATAGAGCAATAGTTAACTGGCGCATTAACCCACTGCCACAGGCGGACGTGTCTCTAGGGGATGGGTGATGGCACCCCTAGGAGGACATGTTGCCAAGGCACCTATTAATAATTAATGTTTGATACATTAGCATGTAGTATAACTCTCATTGGCAGCAGGGACTAACTAAAGAACGGTAACTGCATTGCACAGGATTCATCCCTGTGCAATCCGGTTACCACATGCAGTTGCGAGCACGCATTTTTGCAAAATATAGTGGTGTGAAGGCAATTCGACTTACGCGAACCTTGCTTGTGATAGTCGGATCTTTATAAGTGACCCAGCCTAATTTCGTTGCACATTTTTTTTTTTCATTATTTTTAATGTAAGTTTTCTAGCACCTTTGGCAAATTGCTATGGTCAAAGCTATAATAAGTCACTTTCTTAGTTATTGATGCGCTTAGTGCAAATATCTGAACTAATATGCCATTAATTCTTTATACACTATCAATCCCCCACATGTGTAACTAGGTTTGTTGCAGGAGAGGCTGATGGACACATTAAGAAATGCCATTTTTGAAAGTGATTCCATGCAAATCCATTTTTTTTTATGGGGTCGAGTTGGCTTTTAAGCCTCTGCAATCCACCTAACGTTTTTGGTATGTTTGACAAAAATTCGGACCAAAAAACGGATTTGTTTTTTTAAGGCATTCCCAATAAAAAAAGATCCGCTTTTCCAAGGCCTGTAATTTTTTTTTTTGAAGCAGAACAACCCCAAAGCGGTTGCTGAGCAACGTACATAGCAAGTTGTTTTGAAGGGCAGAACACTACGGCATGGTTGTTTTAATAATTAATTCAGATTTTAAATAATAATGTTTGCGATTTAGAAAAATAAATGCCAAAAATGAAGCCAAAAACGGACCAAGGGTTCATGAGTTGACCCAGAGTACTCGTGCGTAAGAGCAAAAAATGACAAGCCTAGCATTGCTGTTAAAGGAGTAAAGAACTTTTCAATTTACACCAAATTTCACAGTAATGAAGTATGACAGCCACCATCTGGTACTACGATATGAATCCTAGCTTGGTATGAATAAAGTGAGGGTCTCAAGTGAATTTACCTAAACTGCCAAAACCAACAGTTCAAGGATTTTTTTAGTAGTTCGATCCTTTCAGATCAGTACCCCTAATTTTTCGTTGACCTTGTCAAGGACCCTACAAGTAAAACAGAAAAAAGCTCGACTAATTCATACAAATCTTCACAATCCGCTTCGTCTGATACCAGTCCGGTCCATCCTTGTTGTGGCAATCGTGGTTACAATGGAAGAGACCACATTTTGTAAAAAACCCGGTCAACTATCTGAGTCATAGGACTTCTGCTGAGCCACATGATTGGCACATTTTTTAATGTACCGCACATGACTCAACGATGTAGCAAGATGTTTTTTTCAGATAATTTTTAGATATCTTCAAGGTGTTTGACATGGATAATAAACTGGGAGTCAAAGGGTGCTTTTGCTCTAAGTAAAAGATTTCCATTGTGTTTGTCTTTAATAACTAAGTTCCTTACACATGTAGTAATGTGTAGGCCATAGACGTCTCCTTTACTAATCAAGGTTCTATGCCGTGATTTTTTGACAAATCACAGCTTCATTAACCTTATAACCCCGATTGCCACAACATCAGGGCATCCCAGAGTGCAAAGCACGAGGAATAACCCCAAGCTAATGTATCTAGATGATGTGGCATGTAACCCCAATTTAAAGCTTGGGACCCAATATCAATGAAAATCATAGTTGCGAAATAACCAAGCGCCCAATCTTCTCTTTTTCTGGTATTCTGAAAATAAGGGGTCCCCAAACTAGTTTTTCTAATATTTATTTAACTACGTCTTGGCCGGATCTAGTACAAATGGGTACTCTAGAATATGGTAGTAGTTGACATACTGTGACTGACAAAACTGTTACCGCCAAACGTGGTCAGGTGATCACTAATAATATGACTATTTATCATTAAATTTAGACACAGCTTGGTTTGGGGTCAAATTGTACAGTACATTGATAGCTTCCCAAGTACCTATTTTCGGAAACTAGACACATGTAAGCAAGCACTAGCGTAGGTGGTACATTACAGAATGCTAGCAGCAACTTAAGTAATGATGAACAGCATCTTTTATAACGCATAGAAATTTATGGAGTAACATTATTAGGATAAATTTGTGAAGCTATGTATTGGGGTTACATTAAGCTCACTATGTTATAAGTCCTTGGGTTATGTTCGTACATTACAGAATGTATAGCGCGCTATTTTTTGGCGGTATGTACACTGTGGATATGGGGACCATTACATAACGCGTATAGGCACGCTATTGAATGGAATGGACATTAAATGTTAGCAGCACTATGTGATTATGGGGCCGAGTACATGTCATCATGGAGCCCATAAGTGACTTGCGGAATATAGTACCCCTAAGGCACATAGGATGAATGTGATACTTACCGCCAGATCTGGCCACACCTCATCAAATGAACCACTCTTTTTCCATCACAATTTGTTAATTAATTATAAAATCCCAATGTGTAAGCACCTGCGGAGAAAGCTCCTATCCTCTATTAGGTCCTTAGGGGCCTTTAGTACCATTGTGCGTTGCATTGGGGAAAGTGGTGACCGGGCACTCCAAAGCTAACTTGAGGCAGGATGGAGCAGGTGGGTAGATGGACTGGTGGCGTTAGGGGTGCCAGGGCTCAATTGGATTCGGGGGGGGCAAGGAGGATGGGGGCGATGATGCAGGGCAGGTGGTGACCAGAGGGCTCAATGTGACCGGGTAAGGCAAGATGATTGATCAGTGGCAAGGAAGGCAGGCAGTTATCGGAGTGGGGGGAAGCATATGGGGGTAAGATGAGTATGCGGGTAGAACGCATGGGGTGCTGGGTGCCAAGGGTAGATAAGGGGGAGCCATGATGGATGACCGGGGACCCAGAGGATGGGGCGGCAGATTGAGCTCATTCCAATGAGCGAAGAGGGACCAGTGGATGGAGGGGTACCAGAAGAGTCTCCACATTGGGCCCCAAAAGAGCCATGGAAAGAGCTCCGTGGCAGGTATAGAGCCAGGAGCACTTTGAGCCCGGAGGATGCCACAAGTGGGTCATGATAACAGGAAAAAGGTCAGATTTTTTTTAGAAAAATTGTGCGGTGGATCAGGGTGTCAGATGGGCAACAGGGGTAAAAAAAATTGGTGGAGCGGCAGTTCCGGATGGAAGCCAAGCAATGGGCAGAGAACGAGCGTGGGAGGAGGGGGGATCAAAAGGAGGAGCGGTTGCTGTTTGGGGGGGAAATGGTAAAATGAAGTTGGTCACGATGGCAGCCTTGTGGGCAGGATGGACCGGGGGACGAGGTTGGACCATGGGGGCAGGGGGCCGGGGTGGTACTCAGGGAAATTGCCCGGGGAATTGGTGGGATGCATTATACTGTTGCCGGGTGGAAAGAATGAGGAAAGACGTTTTGGTTCAGAGATAGAGTCCGGGTGGGTCATGGTAAGCATGTGTTTGGTTCAAGATGGAGCACCGAGGGTTGTACGGATTCACTGAGTTTGGAGTAGTTGAGGGGTAGGGGCATTGGATGGTGTCTTGGGGTTTGCATGGATGGCTGCAAGGGGCCAGATGGCGTCTAGGGGTCCAAGAATTGGCTGGGTGAATTGCGGAAAAGTGACAATTGGCTGGCAGAATGCTTGACCCAGGGGCAGGATGGCTGCTGGACAGAATCCCCCTCTCCCCCCTTTTTTCTCAACCTTGGCGCTGTCAAGCACATGTGATCAGCAATTAACAGTTGTGGGCTATGTGACTCCCTGATTACAGACTGAAAATGTCAAATTGACCTATGTACGGAATACAGGTAAATTTTGGCCAAGTTGTGTATGGTTAGCACAAAAAAGGGCAAAAAGGGAGATGGAGCGAGTTAAGAGAACAGAAGGAATATGAGAGAAAAGAAGTGAGTGAGGCATAAGCGCAGGAGGAGGCAGGAGTGAGGAGGAGCGAGGAGGTGAGTGAGAACGGCGGGTACCGATGTCGGGTGGCCGCGGCCGTACATGTAGCCTGGCGATGCTTTGCCAAGTTACAGCTACTGTATAATCTTCTAATTTGAATGTGCGTGACTTCTGGCAAACCCGCTCTAAGGGTTGTATAACAAATATTTAGCAATTTTAACGCTTTGAGTCTGTTGATTTTCTTATTCAACATTTGCACGATTAGGAGCATTTTATTGATTAATTAGTATTAAGTTTTCGGCACAAACAATCCCAATTAAGTATCAAACAAAATTTTTAATTTATTTTTTCTTTTTTTTTTTAACTTTATTTTATTCTTTTGAACTTTATGCCTGTTTTAGTACGTAAAAAGTGCTAAGAATGTTAGTAATATTAATAAAATTCAAATAGGGGTTCATTTTAAATGTATTTTTTCTGTTTTTAGTTCTATACCGATATCTTCCTTATCAGACCTCATTGTAAATGACGCACCCAAATTGTGTGAGCCCCGTGGGACAGAATTACTATTTGTTGACATTAATGGGGTCCTTTCTGAATGCCATGTCTGTCTTACAATACTAAGATGGTCCCAAAACACTTATACCCATGCTCCACACTGTGACGGTCCCTTCCGCCGTGCACATTCCCTTTGCTGGATATAGGCCCCCCATGCTGCCTAGCTCATACAAATTAAATACACTACTTACCCTCGCAGCAGCGCTGGCTGGTGCCCCTAGCTTGCCGCTGTAGACTGTTTCTTTCTTTTTTGGGCAAGCATGGAGGTCATACAGCACAGTGGGAACATCATTGCTACCATCAAGGGGGTGCAGCACATGGGGCATGGCACGGTCGAGATGATATTATAGAGCTATTTTTTAGTATGGGCAACAGCATGAGCGGCTATCCAGCACAGCTGCACCCATGCCCCCAATCACAAGGGTTGCAGGCAGCAGTATATATGCGCCTCCCCTATCCATAGGTGATGGACAGCCATATGTCCCAAATTGAGGAACAAATGGTAGTATGTCCGAAAATCCACTATCTTCCTATAGCCTTAAGACCAAGTGCTACGCGCCCCTTCAAACTCACCACCCTCCCTAGCAATATATAAATCGGAAAAACATCAGATTAATAAAGCCTACCACCCATTTTCCCAAAATTTGGGGAACAAAATGCGTTTATAATCAGAAAATACGCTATTTAACAATTTATAATTAAATAGTGTAGTATTTAAATCAACTAGTAAATAAAACATATAGTAAGGAAACAAGCTCCTGTGCCCTAATAAGTCCTACGAGCACATCACATAGTAACATTTGCATTAACAGTTACATCTACCTTCATAGCATTGCTACCAGTCGTTAACCAAATATCAATTAAAGTAATTATTTAATTAAATAGATTAAAAAAACATTGGTCCTAGGGTATTTTAGTCTTCGGATTTCTTAGGGATTTACCTGCATTTTTTCTGTGGATTATCTGCAGTTTTTGATACATTTTTACTCGCGTTTTTTGTGCATTTTTTACTGCGTTTTTGCTGCAGTATTTTTCCATAGTATACACTGCAAAAAGAGTAACATAGACATTCAAAATTTGCTAGGGCTTGACTGTCATCATTCTTTGCTAAGTGCAATTGCTATTTCATTGGAAATGTTCTAATTACACATGTGTCAAAGTTCCACACATAAGATGCTTACAAAAAAACTCATGTCAAAAGTGCAATGTGTTTGACGCTATGCGTTTTTAGTCACCAAAAAAAAGCGGTTGAGCTTTTTGATGCTTTTAAATATTGGTGCTTTTAAAAATCATGCGATTATTCAACATGGAGTCTATGGGAAATGCATGTGTTGACGCATGGTACATATTAAACCATGCGTTAATAGATAGTTAACTCATGCGCTAAAAATGAACATACATGGCAAAAAATGCGAGGGAAGAAAAAAAGTCAAAAGTTTTGAGTACCATTGGTGACGAGAGCATAACCAATGTATGACTAGATTTAGTAATTTTCATGGTACTATTAATGTAGACAATATTGCTCTCGTCGGCTAGGCGATAACTAGTGTTTTGCATGAAAATATAATTTGCTGCAATGCTTTCTGAATTTTATTATTACCCCTGACATGGCTTGAAAACTTAATCAAAGCTTTCTGAAAATTTTTACTTCATTCCGAATCAGCTTTTAATCATTGAAAATTACCTAAATTACTTAGATCTTTACCAAAATTTTTTTGTATTTTTACCTGTGTAATAGGGAGGATCGTTTCATGTGGGAAAAAAAAATTACCATTTGCAATAATTTTAAATTTCTCTTTGAGGCAATTGTTATTGGGGTTTTGCATGTATGTCGGAAAAGAGTTTACTATTTAATTATGCATTATAATTTGCTAGACAATTGTTTTGTTTTTACTGTGTGATTCGTATTGTAATTTATTGAAATTGATGACAAATGGAAATAGTTGTTTGGTTCCATTCCAACCAATTATATTGCTGATTCAGTGAATTTTAAATAGCTTTGTAAAGGAGATCAAGGATGTGCATCAGTATGTATTTATTGCATTTTTCATATGTTTTCCAAGTATTTTGCACAAAACTAAAGGTGAGATCCATGTCCAATGTTAAGGCCCTTTTTAACACGCCAACTTCTGTGTCCAACTTCAGACAGATCTTGGTTGCACTGAAACATAAGGGAACATTGTTCCATTGTACACAGTCCACAAAATAGCAATTTCCTTTTCATTGCCAGAGATTCGTTCATGAATTGGACACAGGAGTATGGTGTGTGAAACGGTCCTAGGTTGCCTTTTCACATCACATGTTTTGCTTATTTTGGCAGTGTTGCCTTCAGATCTACTTGCCTGCCGCGAATAAAACGGCTGCACTTGCAACCCTCTCATTCTCTATGACTTTGCGGTCAGGGTCAAGTGTGGTCTTTCACGGATCCGCACTTGAGACATGGCGCTTGCCCAAAAATCGCCAGCTAGGCAATACGTTTTTCCTTCGATGCTAGTCTCAATTGAACCAGATGTGAAAGGTCCAGGATCTGGCAATACAACCGACTTGCCATCCTTAATTGTCAAGCCAAGAGATAAATGTCTATGCCCCAATCTTGCAGGTGTACGTGAGCAGATACGGGAAATCTTCCCAAATCAGCGAAAAAGACTTGAAGAAAAGGGAACAAACTACAAATCTGCAGTGTAAGCAACGGATACCTTGCTTTAGTGCTTCCCAATGTCGAAGAGTAAATCTTATCATGTGAGTTCATGCAGGGGAATCAACACCGCAAACAAGTCGTAGCGTCACTAAATCTAGATATTGTGCAAAGGTAGTCACAATGACTAGGTCACATTAAAAACGTAAGGTTACCGGCCTGCCGTATTCCCATAAGTCAAGGGTCCAGGAATCATTAGGCTATAAGCTAGGGTCACATTTGCCGGTGTGTTTCAAAATGCCGGATCTGCTTGACCAATTAAAAATGGTCAAAACACGATCCGGATTTCCAGGGCCATAACTGCAATGAAATACAGATTGACTTAGATGCAAATCTGGGTTCTGTCATCAGGTTTCGAGAGACGTTAAAAATATCACCGCTTTTTTTTATAATGCCCCTGATACCAGATCGTGGGTACCCACGAAGGTACTATTAAGGTATCCAGTTTGGTGCCACAATGATTTTCCATACTGATCTGGTCCATTACTGGTCCAGATCTGCTATATTGATGCCGAATTGTGATTGCACATTAAAATGGTCAATCCAGTAATGGATGCGTCACCGATTGTGCTTCCAAAATGGACTCCACCTTAATGCGAATTTGGTTTTCATTGTCCTACGCTTTGAGCTGGCTTGCTACGTCTCAACGCACACATCTCATGATTATGGCATTTGATCAGGCAAGCGTCATGGTAAAACCAAGTACTTTACGATTCAGTACCATATCAATTCTTGCCAGCATTTTTTCTCATTTCATCCATCATTAATGATCGGGAAAAATCACCAAAATTAGCAAAAATTACATACGGATTTCATGTAATAGATGCAGACCGATTGTGCTCAAATTTCTCTGCTTAATCCAATGTGTTGCACACACCCCATTGTGATTGTCGTATTGTGTACAGTACTCTCCAATTTTCTACTTCTCTACAAATTTCATTAAAGGTTATGACACGCTCTGAGATAATCACCGCAAACATCGCAAAAAATCGGTTTAGCAAGCTGTTGCACTCCAAGCAGTTGTGCTTTGTACAGCACAATAACTGGATAAATCGCTGGTTGCGAGATGCCGGTTTACCAACATGTGAAAAACCTGCGATCAAAAGTTTAACATTTAGTCCATGGCACTTAACCGCCATGAGATAAAGTATCAAAACCATGGCAAGATCAAACGCAATATGTACATTTTACAACATCCTCATTCTGTGGAATGGCCTCTGCGCGTCTGTCTAGTTTAATATCAGAAAGCTTACCAATACGCATTATTTAATTCCATATGAAAAACCCTCAATGCCCACCTGAGCGCTGTTTCCTCTAGGTGAAGCATCCCCTATGAGTACATTTGCCCAATTAGGTTAAGTGTTAACCCTTTGTTCATCCCTCGGCAGCAGGGATGAACAAAGTATACGGTAACGGATTGCTCCGGATTAACATCCTGATCATTCTTGGAACATTTGCCTGTGCGCTCTGCTAAGCGCATTCCTGGGGCTTCTGTGTAGTACATCCATGTAAAATCGGTTACTATATTAGCTACATTAGCCTGAAGCATTTGACTGTTAACTTCTGTCCCTTAACAGCAGGTTTGCAACTTCTGATTAAATACGCATATGTAAGTGACATTGTCTAATGTATGCCCTAACTACCACCTCCATTTCGGGTCTAGACTGAGTCTAGTCACGTGAAGTAATGTCATATTTCATCGTAATTTTTAACAAAATCTGGAGTGTGACAGAGAGGAAAAGTATACGGCCCTGATTCACATCTAGGGTCAGTGCCTTTAGCTTAATTTGCTTGTTCTTATCCGCTAGACGCTAAGGTTTTTTTCCCATTGATTTGAATGAAATGATTAAAAACGCATGCAAAAAGCATTGGCGTTATTACAAAATGCAGAACATGCGTTTTTGCTAACGCTGCCCTAAAACGTCCGTATAACTGCCAAATACTGTATCCATGTGATGTGGATGAGTTTAGCTCCAGACCTCTATAACCAATTACGTATGATATCGTGTATTACCAGTTTTTCACCAAAATTTGGGCTGAAAACCGTGTTTGCCCCCCCTCGCAAACTATAGACACATCATCGGGTTGGCTGTTCCGTGTGGCATTGGAATCTGAGGCGTGGTGGCCTGCTTTTTTACCACCCGTCAACGGGACTCATTTTTATAAATGCAAAAAATCCCTTGCTGTCTGAAGGATGGATAACTTTGGTTTATATGGTCCCCCCCAAAAGCGCACGTTCACCCTAAGGTGCCTCCCACCCGCTGCTTATACATAACCATCCCGTGTTCTGATCGGGCCCCATGTTTGACCTTCATCGGTGTCCGCATGGCCCATTCATCAACGTGCTTCTGGACAGCAGCATTGTACGTTCATCGCAGCACCGCACGGAAATCCTGATGCAGCCGTTTTGGACGGAGGGAATGAAAAACGCAAGTGGAGGAAAACGCACGGATCAGAACCGGGATGGTAAGTTAACGCACGCGTTTTTGCTGGGGAAAAGCCTACAAGAGGGTGCAAAGTGCCAGTTTTGGGGTGATTGGCCCAGGGGTGCTGCTGGTTTTCCCCTGGGGCTCTGGAATACCCCATGGGGCTTTGGTTCCCACAGTGCTGTGCTAGCCTAATCCCCTTAGGGGGTGTTGGTACCCGGGGTCTTTGGGATCCTCTCAAGGGGCTTTGTTTCCCCTGGCGCTTTTGGGACTCCCTGGGGGCTTGTTGTCCTACGTCAAGGCTGTGTCACCTCCCAGGTGTTACTGGGTACCCCAGGGTGGCTTTTGGCATACCCCCAAAAGGCTGCTATAGTTTCCTTGGGGCCTTGCTGTAATAACACTGGGCTCCTGTAAACTACCACTTCGGTGCCTGGGGTCTTTGTATACCCATGGGCTGCTAGTCTCCATTATTACTACCACTGGGGACAATGCTACTTTACTGTCAATGGCTAGGGTCCTGTATCTACCACATTGTGGTCTGCTGGGGCTTGTATACTACTCATGGTCTGGGCTCCTTATACTACACTGGGATAACTGTATTTACTCCACAAGAGGATTACATGTGGTGCTCCTGATAACACACTGGCAAGTGGGGAATCTACTGTGAACATGGGGCTGCTGGGAATCTGGTAACACCACTGGCTGCTTAGGCTCCCATATCCACTCATTTTAGGAGGAAAGTTATTGGCTCCTGACCCTACCTGAAACTGGGACCTGGGTCTGGTATACTACACTGGGGCTGCTGGGGCCTGTATCTACCACTTTGGCTGTGGCACCTGCTACTAGGCCAGGGGCTGCGTATACTACCACTGCGAGCTGCTGGGAATCTGCTAATACTACCAAACTGGGGCGCGAATGTACATACTCCACTGGGGAGCTGTAATCATACCATCGGGCTAGGTTAGACACTGCTGGGCTGTATCACCTTGCTGGTCCACCCTCGCTTATACACGAGTCAATAGGCTTTTTCCAGAATTTTGGGGCAAAAGTGGGGTCGGCATTATACACGGGTCGGCTATGCCGGTATATACGCTAAGGTGAATCTATTACCATCCTTCAAAGACTGTGAGGGTGCCGATACCATTTTTCCATTCTTGTTTAACACCATCAACAGTCCTAGACATTAATATGAGGGTGATGTTCCTTTTATATTTTTCTTTGCTTTTATCCTATTTCTTCAACCATCTGATTCTGGTTGTATAACTCATAAAGAATTATTAATAACTCTTTAAGTTTTAAATTAGTTACTATGATTAGTGCACTGACCATTAAATTGTAATTTCTTCCAATGCGTAAAAACTTTCCTTTAAATACCACGGATCTGTAAATCCAAATACCACCGGACATCTGGGTATATTATGCCAGCTTTTAGGAACGGTTCACAAGACATTTGGCTAATTTGTTAAAACATTAATTATTATTTGGAAACAAAAGGTTCCACTGCCAAACCCCTAAGATCCTTCTGTCAGGCCATGCTAAAGAGCATACTGGAGTTAGTACTATTGCAGATGCATTGAAGGACCTTTCTTCCCTTGCAATTTCATGGCATGTTGATACTTGTTGCCTTTAATTTGTGACTAACACCATGCATTCCACTGCGTTAGATCGATGCATTGCCCAAGCCCCATGAAAAGACCCTGTGCGTTTTTACAAAAGGCAAAAGCCTGCTGATCTCGATTGGTTTGTGGGCACATGCAAAGTGTACATACGTTAAACGCATTCTCTTTTTTGATTGGAATCTAAGTGAGTTAGCGGATGTTTTCAGATTTGCCATGAAAATAGTCGCATGCAATTAGCCAACGTGCACTGATACAATTCTGACCCTAGCCTAATTTCCCTTAGCATAGTCACATTTGGAGGACAATTTCAAGAGCGTAAGGTAGCGTTTTTTTCCTTGCCATTTTTGTGGCATTTTTCCTGCTTTTTCGCTAGTGTGTAACCCACTTTCCCATAGAGCTCATATGTAAAAAAGGCTGCGTATTTGCAAAGCCCCCAAAAACGCTGCAAAACTGGCGTTATTGCGGTGCTTTTGCAAAACAATAGTAAAAGTGTTCCATTTTGACCATCCAGTTTTTTATGTGACTTATTGCAATGTTAATGCTAGTCCATTTTTGACACGTTGGATATGAAATGCATAACTTTATGCTTCATGCTCAAGTGTGATTCTTAAGCCTTAAATCTTCCCCTCAGACGATTTAATAAAGTACTTATTGGCTCATTCGCATCCTAAAGGGAATAGATTGCTCATTCACCTCCAAAGAATTACATCATCAGCTGAGGTAGGAAAAACCACTGAAAATAAATTACTTGTGGAAGATGGAGGGCAATTTCACTGCTTTGGTAACCAACTCCATTATCAGCTTAACTCTAACCTAAGCTATGCCATGTGCTCATTTAGGAGGAAAAAAGGTTATTAGCAGTCTCTGAGCACCAGATCATGTTGAAACTGGCATCTGGTCTGGGTCACACATCTGGGGCTCGGGAGACTGCTAATAACCTTTTGCTCCTATGTACACACCTCCACTGGGCAGGGGTTTTTGGTAGGATCGGGTGCAAGCTTCACAAACGATCGGGGCGCTCCAAGGACCACTAAATAACCTTTTCCCCCTATGTACACACCTCCCCTGGGGAGACGGTAAGAGCAGCCTAAAACCTAATACCTGCATCAGGTTGAAGACCTGCAGTGACGCAATCATCTCTCCACCCCTGCTGATAAATGTGATTGGACCCTGTGACCTGAACAAGGAAATGCGGGCAACCTGAAAGTGCGGGGTTCACTTGCCGATTCCCTGCTGAGGCCGTCCCCCTCACCTCCGGCGATCCCCGGAGTTGTGCAGGGGTGCAGAACCCCTAGAGGTTAATAGCACTCAGCACCCAAACTAGGAAATCCCTAGAACCACGGTTCAACTCATGGGCGTTTCCTGTTTTTTTCTCATTTCATGGCTCACTTTAAAATGTTTGAGTTTTGTAAAGTTGATTTCTGTCCACAAAGCGTATTTACAAGGTTACTATGGAAAGACCGTGAAAAAAAAACCCTCTGCTAATGAGGTTTATCCCTGCTGTAGAGGCTTTCGGGTTGTGTCCAAGTAAGTTTGTGGAGCTAGTTAGAAAAGGCTGTTTGGTGAGGCAACATTAGAGAGATGTGCAGAAGGAATAGAATCAATAACTAAAGTGAATGGGAACTCCTGTCTCAAACCCAGGGACTCAGCTAAGAACACTCAGGTTCAACTTTTAAAAGGACATACATGAGTTAAGTGAAGAATAATTGTAAGTAAAGCCCCGGTCACACATAGCAAGATCACTAGCGAGATCGCTGTTTTATCACAGGTTTTGTGGACGCAACAGTGAACTTGCAGCGATCTGGGCTATGTTTGACACGAGCAGCAGCGACCAGGCCCCCGCTTTGACATCACCGATGTGTCGGAATGGCCAGGAGATTTTTTTGATCGCGGGTTCCCGCGGGGCAGCATGCATTGTGTGTTTGACGCCTTAACAACTACCTCGTTGGGCGACTCAAACTCAGCCATTTAGTCTGAGCATCAAACTAGCTGCTGTGTGACAAAGTCCGAAAGACTGCCGAGCTCATTATAGGGGTCGCCCGAAATTGTTGCTTCGCCGTTCAGTAGATCTGACTGTTTGACATCTCACCAGCTACCACATAGCGATTTCCAGCAATCCTCACCAGGTCAATTGTTGTTGGATCGCTGGGGCGTCGCTAAGTGTTTACTGACCCTAAAGACATAGAGTATGGGTGACCCAGGGTCAGTCAACAATAGCATAGTAAAAAAAGTGCAAAAACTGGCAAGAGACAGGGGTAATATTGGGATTTAAATTGGTTGAATGCGACTCAATGACCAAAAATCTCTTTTTGCCATTGGTCCACTGACCTGTCTCAATGATTACCAGTCGCTATGTCATTAATTAACATTACTTTCATAGCCATTAATTTCTTCCCAAATTGGTGGGCACATTCCCACTCCACAGACTTAAACACAAGTGTGTGTTTAGCAGTTTGCGCACCACCAAGAATGATTTACCCCAGACACCCCACGTCGCATCCACCCACTAATGTATGGCCACTGATATAGCTGAGATAGGGGAATTTGGGTCTGGTAGGCAAGGAAATTGATTTAGTATTTCTACTTGTTTTTGAAGCTTTTCTTTGGACATTTGTCCACTTTACCCCTAACAATATATTTAGTTAGAATGGAATTTCTGTAGTTTTATGTAATTTACTGTAGCTGTCAAATTTATCTTCATAGGCTCTATAATTAGGTCTGTCAATCATTTTGTACATTTCCCCGCCAAATCTGGGATATTTTTAACTCTAGATTATACTTTACCAAAATGAAACGAAAGCACCAAGTGTTGCCTTAGCTTTAATGACATAAAACACCACAGTTAAATCCAGTCATAAATTTAACCCTGGTTGTATACTGGTTATATGTCAGTAAGTCAGTGTTAGTGACAGATCTTAAATTGAGGCTGGTAGTAGTATTCTTGAGGTAGACGAATTAACTGTGTTAATTGAAGTATTAAACAGTGGTACAATATTACCGTTTTTCGTCCATCTGTACTAGGTGTAATATTATTGACATAGAAAGGCCCTTTATGTGACAAATGTGTTTCAGCATTCTGCCTGGATGATTTCTCAGACTGCCGTGTGATAGTAAATTATATATAAACAATCTACACTTTCAAATCTCCCAGCTGTTCAAGTCCAGCTCACTGAAATGACGTCTGTCATGGGTCTGATTCCCAAAGTGCAGGTGTCATTGGCCGAGGATATCTCAAAACCCCAAGGGTATGTGCACACTGGCCGGGTTTAGGGTCGGTTTAGCAGTGTGAAACCGACGGTCGGTTTACAAAATTTCATGTAAATTATGTTTAAACCAAAACCCCGTTTTTTGGGTTAACATTACAAAACCCATGTAAACCAACAAAACCCCGGGTGTCCAACACCCGGCGGTTTACACATGCTCTCCGTTGCTAAACCCCCCTGGGTTTCCCGCGGGTTAGCAACGAATGAGCATGTTCTTAATCCGGCCGGTTTCTGCAGCGGCTGCAAGCAGAATCATGTGCTGCTTCCACCCGCCCCAACACCGCCGGCGCTAACCCCTGGCCCCCCCGCCCGGCACCCACCGCACATACCGCCAGGATGCCCGGGGGAAAGCTCCCGGGAGCTTCCTGGCGGGTTTCCCGCCAGCCGCCGAGACCACCCCCCGGCCAGTGTGCACCTACCCTAATGGTTACCAATGTCTTCAACATTAAAGCAAAGATCTGTTTGGAAATGCTTCGATCATCATAATAGGAACTGAGTATCTTCACGATCCTTTGAGTTTATTTTGAAACTAATAATAACAAAGCAATAAGCTCCATTCTTGTTATTGTAGTAAAAACTTGTTTAATCTATGAAATAACAATTACCGTATGTAGGATTAAAGATGAATGGATCTTTTGATTTTTGAATTCTCCGACTTCAACAACGTTCCCCACAAGATCAGATTTGCTGCAAATAAATATGCGTATATCTCAATACTGGAAATCTTGTAATGGGTGGAAAATATGCATGAGGGAGAAGAGAAAGAGACAGGAAAGCTGCTGACCTTAAGAGCTTACACTCTATAGGTGAGAGAGAGTGCAAGAAATAGCAAACCAAGCTGACTATAACAGCTTTAATTTACAGGTGAGACAGAGAGGACTATAAAAGCTTACAATAGAAGAGAGAGAGAACCCCACTGATCATAAGAGCTTACATTCTCCAGGTGAAGCTCCAGTGTTGACATCAGTGAGGTACAGAGTTCTGTCCTCAAGTGGTGTCATCTGCTCTCATAGCTGAGGCTCCGTCATATAAGAGCTGTCCATGTGGCGAATGATCACTGTAATGTAACCTCTCATTGAGATGTAGCAGAGCCAAGAAGCTTTGCGGGACATCATGCTGTGGATTTACCATCGGACTTGGATATGTTTGGGGTTAAGAAAAGGTAAAAGAGTGTGTTGTATTTCAAATAAAGAATTTTTCTCTGTGTGTGCATTTTAGCTAGTTACTTAAAGGATTTGTAACTTGTGGGTCTCATAGAGGCCTGAACATTACTAATCCACAGCTTGATGACGGCTGTCATTCTCCGCTATCATTAATCCCTTATATTACCCCCATTGCCACCGCACCAGGGCAATCGAGAAGAGCAAGGTATAGCACCAGAATATGGCACTTCTAATAAATGCACCAAATCTGGGGCATCAGCAGGCTGCTATACTTACTTTGGGGGGAAATAATTATATGCCTCCCTAGGGTGAGAAAACCAGCCCCTAGCCGTGTGCGTTATCTTGGCAGTGTATAAAATTGGTGATAAACTCTAAGCACTGATTAAGCAAAAATAAGTTGCCATCAGCCAGCATTTGCCACAGAAGCTGACACTCAGCATGTCTTGCACTTTAAATAATGAATCTTTTACAAAACCTAATGTATTTGTCAATAAAACTTTTAAAACGTATTAAATGCTTCTAATTGTACTTCAGTAACCATAGAAACATCTGACTAAAGGACATAAAAACAGTGAAGTAGCAAGCCACAATTGTACTAAGGATGTGTCTGCATTAAATAGCTTGAAAGCAGTTGGATCTGGACCTAGGGGACCCCAGAGTGTTGATATCTGTAGATAAGTTTCCGCACTTTTAGTGATTTCATTTTTGAGCTTGATATATTGATATAGTCTTCAGCTTATGGGTGTGAGAAAAGTCTTCTGCGACATGCCTCTGCCTAATCACTTAATTCAGTTTTTTTTGCCAAAATTGTATAAAATCCAGCCCCTAACAATGGAGCTTGGCTTTACTAGCATTTGTGAAAGAATCTTTTTATTCTAAAGAGTTTGTTGAAGTTGTGCTTGGTACTGTAAAAAGGACAGCAACACTACATCAAGTCAGGTCAGAAAATGTCTTACCCCATACATGTTCCAAAATAAACTGAGTGGCTGACTACGTAAAGTTTCAGAGTGGAGTCATCAAGTAATAAGGTCCGAGTGCGTACAATTTCCCATGATTCCCTCAATGAACAGTAGCTCCTGGCAGCCAGCAACACTGATGCTGTCCCAAACCATGACACTGTCACCACCATGCTAGACTGTAGGCAAGACACACCATCTGAACCAAATAGGTTTATCTTTGTCACATTAGACCACAGGACCTTGTTCCAGTAATCCATGTCCTTAGTCTGCTTGTCTTCAACATATTTTTTGTGGGCTTTTTAGTTTATAATCTTTAGAAGAGGCTTCCTTCTGGGATTACAGCCATGCAGGCCAATTTGATGCAGTGAGCGGAGTAAGGTCTGAGATCTTACAGGCTTACACTCTGTCCTTTTACCTTCTGCAGCAGTGCTGGATGCACTTGTACATCTATTTTGAAAAGACAACCTCAGGATATGACGTTAAGCAGGGGCACTCAACTTCTGTGGTCCACCATGGTGAGGCTGTTCTGAGTGGAACCTGTCTTGTTAAACCACTGTCTTGGCCACCATGCTGTAGCTCATTTTCAGTGCATTGGCCATCTTCATATGGCCTAGTCCAATATTTTGTAGAGCAACATTTCTTTTTTTCAGACCATGAGAGAATTCTTTACCATTAAGGTACCATGCTGAATTTCCAGTGCCCAGTGTGTGAGCGTTTAAAAACCAAATTTAGCATACCGATCCCCCATTCACACCATTAACACTAATGAGTCATATGACACCCAGAGGAAAAAATGGGTAATTGGGCACAATTTTACTATTTTCACTTAGAGGTGTACTCACTTTTGTTGCCAGTGGTTTAAACATTAATGGCGTGTGTTATTTAGAGGGCCACCAAATTTAAACTGTTATACACGCTTTACACTCATTATACTGAAGAGAAGAATAGTGCAGTATTTGAGATATCAGTAGTCGGTGAGTAACGCTGGTTCCTTTATGCCCCTTTACACGAAGCTACAGGTAACAGGTTTTCCACAGGTAACTTACTGGTTCAGTGAAATTATCAGGGGAGGACATGGTCTATCTTGTTGCTGGTACAAGGAATATGTTCCATGATTTCACTGCAGAGTAAGTTACTGTGGAAAACTGTTACCTGTAGCTGCGTGTAAAGGGGCCATCAAGTGAAAATGGAAGTGGCACTTAGTGAGAGCTGCATAAATGGAAGTTCTCTATAATGGGTAGAGAAAAATGTTGTATGTTTGACCCTACCTCCCTTTTCCCTTGAAAAGTTTATTTCATGGCCCGTTGGGGTGTGTGGGGAAGCATCACTATTTACTTACATTAGGTTTGTTACTCATGATGAGCATGAATAGTAGGAGGTGGTCTAAATGAGTAATGTGAACCCGAATATTTTAATATTAACTCATCTTTAAACTGACTACTTTATACTGACTACTTTATATTTTATCAAAGAGTCATATCTTCAGTGCTTTCCATGAAAAGATATAACAAAATATTTTACAGTAATACACGGATAGATACATAGATAAATGAAAAAAAACTAAGTGAAAATGTGGATATTTATTTAATCCATGGCCTTGGATCAGTAAAGTATCACTTATCCACTTTCATTTTGGTAGTGCTGCCTGTTTTTTTTTTATTTATTATAGTGGAGGGTGTGGACATTGACTTTAGGGTTTTGCAACCCATATATTGGTTTGGTAGTGCTGGCCAGTTTTTTTGGGGGGGGCTTTTTAGTTAGATAGATAGATGATAGATGGGATGATAGATAGATAGATAGATAGATAGATAGATACTGTAGATAGAGATAGATTCAGGAATTTTTCCATCTTTAATGATCAGTAAAAATGTACAAATCTTTGAGAAAAAAATCGTTATGGAGAGGTTGAAAAAAAAAAAAGGGCTAAAATATATGGCCGTATAAATGTGAAATTGTGTCAAAAATTTTGTGGATGTGGTTGTGTTCAAAATTAACAAAACACAGATCTATCTATCATGACGTTTCATCGATATCGTTCACGGTATCGTAGCGGTGTGATGGGCGCTTAAGATCTAGTACCTATCATTCTATTATCTATCAATCGGCCCGTTACACAGTACGATATCGTTAACGATATCGCTGAAATGTCACAGGTTTGGAGTCGTTCAAGCAACATCATTACTAGTTCGTTGTGTGTGACACGGAGATTCAATTACGATAAATCGTTGGATCATTAATCACAGATTTGTGAACATGTTCTTCAAATCAGACGATCCACGATCAGTCAACCTGCTGCATCATTGTGTTTGACACCGCGATAACGATGTCGTGGACGACTTCACCATTCACATCAGTGAACAAGTATCGTTTGCTGGGTTGTGCGAACGATACCTTCTCGCTACATCATTGGTGCTTCGTCACGATATCTATGCGTGTGAATCTCACCAACGATGTCAAAAACGATGTCTAATGACCGCGCACCCATTGGATCGTTGGTGATATGTTTCAACATTGAAGAGTGTATCGGTACTTAAGATCTAGCTATCTATCTATTATCTGTCAGTCTATCATCTATCTCTCTATCTACCTGCTTATACAGAGAGATTTTGTGTTAGAAATTGCTATGTGTTGATTTCTTTAGGTATTTTCACTGTAGTTATAAATATTACAATCTTTAGCAGACATCTTTTGAGTGTTACTGAGCTTTTATTTCTATGGTATCATATAAATTCTTCAGCTTATAATATTTTATTGTTTCTTTATGAGCTTTGTATGATATTGGCTTCCTTTATAAACTAATGATTATAAAACAGAATGGAATACTCAAGGTTTTTTCTCCGGCACAATGATGAGTCCAGTAAAATCGCAGCTACTAAAACCTGACAGAGATAAGTAGCTTCTTTAATTCACTGCCATGGGGTTGTGACAAATGAGAGCAGACTGGGGCTGAATATTATTGCTTTAACAATGTGCAAAAAAAGTTCTTTTTGCTGCTAACCAATTTGAGAATTTAATGAACCTCTTTGCACTTTGTACGACTTCCTTTACTCGTCCGCTCCCAGATGAATTCCATGCTTAAACGGTTCCTTGTGGGACTTTACAAATACGAGTAGTCGGCATCTCTACTATAGGAAATTTAGGATGGAAATGTGAGGTGTTTCTCCCCTGATGCAACAAAGGTGTCTAATCCTTGAACATGAATACCCAATATTGGAAATGGTATAAGTCTTGTGATACATCAGGATGAACACAAGCTTAAGAAAGCATTTCTGTTTTTCCCATTAAAGAGGACTATTAGTTGTTTTGTATGAAAGTCATTATGCCATACTGTACACAGAAAGCTGAAATAAAAAGAGACAGGGTGTCTAACCCATTTATTCTGGAGAGAGAAGTTGGATTGACCAATACCTCTTGTAATAATAAGAGTGTTTCTGTGCGTAATAATAAATCTGCTTTAGGTTTAAAGAGGACCTGTCACCCCCCCTGGTGATATGCTAACTAAATGCAGCACTGAATGCAGCGTGTCTGCTGCATTCAGGGACGTGGTCTCCAATGTTTATAGCCCCCCTGTAAGTTGTTAAAAATACTTTATAAAATTTATGGATAAGGAGGACAGAGGGACTTACTCAGTAATAAGACATCGCTTTTGCTGGTTTCCTCCCCGCCTCAGCCCTCTCTGTGCCACCTCCAGCCTCTTTTGTTCAGCCTCCTGTATGTGTCATCACTGTTGCTGGTTCCTCCCGCTTCCAGCCCTCTCTTGTTCAGCCTCCTGTATGAGTCATCACTGTTGCTGGTGTCCTCCCCACCTCCAGCCTCAGTGATAACACATACAGGAGGTGAACAACAACTCTGGATCATTCTTTATATAGGGAAACTTATAGTATAATTTTGCATTTGTACATATGGAAGTACAAGTGTGGTGTATACATTTTGTCCCTCAATTAATTAGCTGGAAGCGTGTGAGTGCACTTGAGCTGTATCCGGTGTATTGATAGCC